>JAOTQE010126989.1:0-12320 GCA_025631205.1 Nesometra sesokonis
ACGCGATAGATACTTGGCGTTGCCGTCACGCTCTATTAGTTCGTAGTAGACGTGGCCGCGTAGTCAAAACGAAAAAAGGCTAATATTGAAACGTGTCCGGGTAGAATTGTCGTATGGAACGTCATATGTGCATATAATTTTTTTATTTTGTTTTTACAATTTACTATTTCATTTTCAACAACAAATCGCGCGACTTAACGTGGGTTGGATCCTCCGTTAAATTTAACTTACTGTAAGTGAGAACCCATGGCTTAAACTAAACTTGAATGAAACCCCGGGGTTTAATGTAACTTTGGGTTCTCACAGGTTAAATTTAACATGCACAGTTCCCCGGGGGTTAATAAACTTTGAGTAAGATACCCGTGGGTTCAATGTAACTTTGGATTGTTCCCCGGGTTAAATAAACTTTAAGCAAGGTGCACTTACGTTAAATGTAACTTGGTGATTATTTCCTGGGGGTCAAATAAACTTTGAGCAAGGTACACGTGGGTTCAATGTAACTTGGGATTGTTCCTCGGGGGTTAAATCAACTTTGAGGAAGGTACCAGTGGGTTCAATGTCACTTGGGTTTGTTCCCCGGGGGCTAAATAAACTTTGAGCAAGGTACCCGTGTGTTCAATTAAATCTGGGTTTGTTTCCTGGGGGTTAAATAGAGTTTTAGCAAGGTATCCGTGGGTTCAATGTAACCTGGGTTTGTTCCCCGGGGGTTAAATAAACTTTGAGCAAGGTACCCGTGAGTTCAATGTAACTTGGGTTATTAGTTCCCCGGGGGTTAAGTAAACTATGAGGAAGGTACTCGTGGGTTCAATGTAACTTCGGTTTGTTCTCCGGGGGTTAAATAAACTTTGAGCAAGGTACCCTTGGGTTCAATGTAACTTGAGATTGTTCCGGGGGTATAATAAACTTTGAGGAATGTACCCGTGAGTTCGATGTAACTTGGGTTTGCTCCCCGGAGGTTAAATAAACTTTTAGCAAGGTACCCGTGGGTTCAATGTAACTTGGGAGTGTTCCCCGCGGGCCTCTTTATAATTAAAAAAACTTAAAATGGTTAACCACGTTAATTTTAAATTACAATCGTGTTTTCAGAATAATGGCATATTAATAAAATTTTCATAACTGCACTTCTAAGAAATGATGATCTTTATCTTCTTTAAAAATATTTGACTGAGAGAAAATAGCCTCAGTGGAATTAATTATTTTAAAAATGTCAAACCTTTAGACTATTTTAGAACTGACACCATGACAATCAATTACTTATTGAGATTAAGGTATCAATAACATCAACAAATATACTACCTAGTAGGTAGTGCTCTGTGGTTCTAGGTAGATCTTCCTAGTAATTTAACATGGTAGACCCACCTTGTTTGAGGATGTTATTTTCTTCAAAGGGTAAAATAAACAAGGAAAATATGTGCCATTCTCAAATAATCGCCGAATACATACCATTATGTTGGGATTCAATATTTCAACATTAATTATGTTTTTCATCAGGAATTCCTCACGATCATTTGTATTTAAGTAGTGAAATATTTAATAAATTTATTGAATAATGATGTATACAATAGTAGGTTGTTATGACATCTCATCCTGAAGCCATAATGCCAAATAAGAAATTGTCTTACCTCTGAGAATTTTTGCGTTTTTATAACGTACCCTTTACTCAAAATCTCACCTATATAAATCTTAAGCTCAAACACCTATCAAACATACATTCTGTTCTAATGGGCTTCTTCCAAAATGCGAACCATTCATTGTCTGGCATATTGAACTTCTTTTTACAAAACTTGTAATGACTGCTCCTCCTCATCCTACTCTACTGTATTCTTTACATTTAACCAAGGTTAATACGAGTTTTGGAAGGTTATGGACATAGGCGGCGGAACATTTTTTGATCGGGGGAACGAGGTTAATACTCGCTCAGATACCAGGGGGACCCAACCAGGTAAAGGGTTAAGGGGTGCTTAACCCGATTAGAGTTCGGCAAACAAAAGAAAGTTATTGCCTATTAATTTCGGTTATACTGGGGATTCCAGGGCCGAAATATTCATATTTCCCATATATACATACTGATTTTATTGCTTTATCTAAAGGGCAGAAGTCCAGTACCCAGGGTGACTATCATACCAACAAAATAAAAGTCAGTCTTTCTGATATTTTAGTTGTGAATTTCAGGGGGACTGTCCCCCTCCCTGAGTTACCACTGGGGGGTGACGCGTTCCACTCATCCCCTTTTCCGCCGCCCATGGTTATGGACATGTATGGAAATTCAATTCAGTGTTTTATTTTTGTTATGATAAAGTAATGGAAATATTTTTTAATAAAAAAAAAATTAATAAATGAAATATATTTTGTACTTCATTTTTGTTAATTTTTAATAAAACAGTATTTACTAAACAATATTTTAGTTACGTTTGCAAAATTAGTTTTTTGGAAATTTGCGTGTTTGACTCTAGAAAAGTTGAAAAGTTATGGGAGTTGATTTCAGTGTCTGAACCCTTCTTAACCTTATCTCTTTTGGAAAAAAATAATATTTTCTTGTTAAATTTATTTGGGAAGTTGTTAAATATCACTGTAAACCTCTTAATTTCTTTCTTCCACTTGTTAGATCAATGGCTATACAGTCGTTTGCTTTTCAATGATTGACAGTGATGTCATTTCCATTCTCATGCTAAAGCCCGGCACTCACTGCGTCGTACGAAGGTCGCACGACTAAACCTTCGCTCCCTGTGTGTGTAATTGCCAGACGCGATGACAGTCTTCTACTCGTCGGCCGACGGTTTTTTAATGATTTCCCTGTTGAATCACTAAAAAAAACGAGTAGAAGGACTGTCATCGCATCTGGTAAACCACACACACACAGGGAGCAACGGGTTAGCCGTGCGACCATCGCACGACGCAGTGAGTACCTGGCTTAACACTTCTCATTTTCTTCATTCTTCCTCACTAGCACGTTTCCTGCCTTTTTCAACGGTATACATTTTGCTATCCAAGTGTAAATAGGCCACATTTTGATTCCATTTTGTATAGTGTAATATTATTATTGTATTATTTTGTATAGTGTATCAAGTTGTAAAAATCTACAGTTTATATTGTAATGTTGATGTGGATAATTGCCCTTGATGGCATTTATCAAATCAAATTGAATTGAATTATAAGGATGGACATATAGGCAAACTTTTGCTTTGCCTTAATTTCCATGGAAGCCTGCAGTGTATGGCCGATCACTAAATGCTGAAAACTTTGTGTGAAGGACTCCTGCCTAAACAAGTAAATTGTGGTAGTCATAAAAAGGATATTCCAAATACCAAGTAGGCCTACACAGAGATCCCAAGTCTCCTGAAAATTGCGAGAGTCTCCAGATTATTTGGATCATCTCCCGCCCTCCTGAAAAAATAAATTTTTATCCTGAAAATTTTAATTATCTCCCAAAAATATTCAGAGTGGGTCTTGGCCTAGCCTAGGGGCAAAATCGATTGTCCCCTCAAATTAATACCAGCTCTGCTCAGTTTTAAATACAATTTATATATAATTTTTACATATTGCTATGTACTTTTTCTGTGTTATGTTTTTTATTATGACGCGTCGCACATTTGCGTTTGAGCAGCCGACATAAAATCTCCTGAGTTTCTACTACTCAAACTTGGGACCTCCGCATACATATCTCCCTTATTTGCATACACCTGATCGTGGTATAAACGACGAGTTAACTAATAACTCAATATTTGATGTAGCATAGCTCGCAACAGATTTTAGTCCCATAAGAAAATTGTGTGAAAAATGCATCGGACGGGATTCGAACCTGTGACCTCTCGATGTTCCTCATGGTGGAACAGATTCAAATAACCGCAAAGTACATCACCACACAATGTTGACCCTATAGGGAAAATACAAAATAAACCTGGAAGATACGGCTTTTTATTAAATAATACATTTATAATATAATTCAAATTACCGTAAACACTGTAATATAATAGATAAATCATTAAAAAAGGTTAATCCAGTATTCAAAGGTATACTAGATTTTATAATCTACGGTTATATCTAAATATTATTTTTCTGATAATATTTTACTCCTGCTGATACTAAATAATTTATTTTTTAGTGTAAATTTTTTATTAAAAGTGTTCAGGTGAATTTAAAATAGTCAATGTACTTTATTTTAAGTGGTGAAAATTTGATTTACATTCATGCTAACTGTTACGTCCTCATAAAATCTTCCTAAGTTAGGGGCATGGTCTTCTGTTATTAAGCAGTGATAATTTTAAAACTGCAATAACTCTGTGAGAAAAAAAATATACGTGAGATGTTCAAAATATGTGGCTATGCATGGTACGCATTGTGCGAGAGAGCTGGCACGTATATATCGGGTTGCCCAAAAAAGCATCACTAAATTCAAACCTCTCTCACTCCCATATGCAATAAACTAGCTATTTGAAACTCTGCACCCATACACAGTTGGGTATTGGCTATAGTATAGACTGGCAAAGGTCTTTGGTTGAACCGTCTCGTCACAATGAAAATTTTAAATATGCATGTCGAAAATTGGCGTACCGAAATGAAAGAAAGTTTAACTTCCTTTACTAATCACACCAAATACGTGATGTGTCCTCTATCCTGTGGAAAGCCTTTATCCATGAAGAAATGCAGTGCCTAACCTCATCCAGAGATTCCCCCAGGCCCTGGCTATTTTTTCCTTCAGTTTGTTTAGAATTTTTTTTGTTGAAACACAGAATTGTGCCTCGTGTACTTGTGAGTAAAGACCTCTCCTGCAGTCAGGGAGACATTTTGGCACTGTGTCGTAAGTGACACCTGCCATCTGGCGCATCATTTTTTGACTTCACATTTTATTTTTTTCACTGTGGCAAAAGTGTAAAATACAGAACATTGCCATTTTCAGCATTTAATGACAAAGACCCGATGAACATATTGCCAAATTTTCAGCTTTGTGCCTTTAGAAACACCAGAACTAGTGGAGTTTGAAATAAGTGACATTTTTGGGTCACCCGATACATCTGTTTTTAATACGTCTCTGTCTCATGGTACCTATCTCTAAGAACAATTTACAGGGGAAATTGTTCATCTCTCAATCTTAAATCTCTTGACCTTAGGATCCTAGGTAAAAACTGAAAAAAATAAACAAACCAAGAGTTTGAGATGTCAATAACGTTTTAATTTCCAACTATTAGTCTTAGAAACAAAATTACTCATTTTTAAAACACAAAACATTTGTTTCATTTATGGCTCTAAAATACATGGTGTGGGCAATTTAAAGGACATAACATCAGAACCAATTGGAAAGTAAATTTTGTTATTTTTTCATTACACCCACAAGATATAATTGGTTCACTTTTAGCAAGATATGCGATGGACACCTGGGAATATTAAAGATATAAAGGAATAAACAGTACGGAAAATTTAGTTCGTAGCCTGGTTTATTTTGTCAAATGCTCTATGGTCATTAATACAAATATTTTACAAACCAGGAACTTAAAAACAATTGTGTTTTAGATAACATGCAACACGAGACAAGCCCAGTAAAGGAAATACAAAAGATGCTCATCTATGTCCTGTTTCATTTTTAAAATAAGGAAATTTATCTTAAATTTATTTCTTCAATTTTAATTATATTGTATTTACGGCTTTACATTTTTCGTGCCTTTGGTGATGTGTGGTGTCTGTTACTTTTCTAAATTTCAATTTTCATCTCACTTTTCTCAATTTTAATTACTAAGCAGTAATTGTTTGGTTCCATTAAATTGTATAGGTATTGGTAAAGGAAGTGACCCAGAAGCCAGACCAGATTTATTTGAACGTAAACTACATTATTAAAAAAAAACATTCATCCAAAAATATTATACACTTACAATGCGGTACATCATTCCTGATGATGACATAATTTATGTCGAAATATTGAATCTTGTCACGATGGCGTGTATCTCATTACTTGGAGTAGGCATTATACTTTCTTACTTGAAGTTGATTAGTGGACCTTTCGAATGCGGTACAATTTCTGTTAGTCCTAAGTGAATTAATTTTAAGGAAATGAATTTGGGATAAATGCTTACAGTTATTAGGAAAATTAAAATCGGCTTCTGCTTTTGTAGATTTCTTTAATAGCTTCTAAGGCTTTCTTTAAGGCCCATCCCTTCCAAAATTCTGTGTTTTCCATTATTTCTTAATGAATTAATTTTACATTAAAATGTTTATTGTAATATGACAAACTGTACATTTAAAACATTAAAATAATTATGTGTTTTTTACACGATGCAAGACCAGTAAAAGAAATACAAAAGGTCGTCATCCAAGTATTGCAGTCCTTTTTCAATTTTAAAATAAAAAAATATATTAAATTTCTTCATTTAAATTATATTTTATTTACTGCTGTACAATTGTTGTGGCAATGGTGATGTATGGTGTCTGTTACTTCTAACTAAATTGACTATTGTGGTGTAAACACATTTAAATTTGGGAGGTGTTAAATGGCAACTACACAGCTGTGGCCAGCCTCATCTGAAATCGTTGATCCAACACCAGCCCCACACACCCATCCCCTGACCGGTGATTACGCACCCAAAGCCACCAGCGTCGTCTTGACTGTTTTTCAACTCTGGCTACGGCCCTAAGCTGCGAAAGGCGTTTGGTTTGAAATAGGTATTTTTATAAGTGCCTGACATCATATACTGGATCCAACAATGTTATAAGAGTTTGATAATACATGGTACAAAGTACACACTCTGAGTATAGGTCCATAGAGCCTACAGTATTCATCATGTCATGACGGTAGCATTTTCAATTTAAATGTTCAAATTTTGATTGTTGAAATTTTGATTGTTAATACCTTTGCAAATACAGTTGAATCTCCCGTAAGCGGACACCCCCGGGTCCGGAAAAAAGTGTCCGCTTACGGGAGGTGTCCGCTTACGAGAATTCCGGCCGATGGAGGGCCAAAGTTGTAAACTTATGTATACGTCCGTAATTCTCACATTTCACGGCATTCTCAACAGAGAAAGATTGGTTTAGTTACTTGATTCTCAGCCATGACGATTTTGTACAGAAATTTGTATTCGTTTTACAGAAAAATCACAAATTTTTCCGGGATGTCCGCTTATGAGAGGTAAATTAACATACAAAAAATCTAAATTTGAAGACAAATAGTGTCCGCGTCCGCTTACGGGAGGTGTCCGCTTACGACAGGTACCAATTGCACTGACTAGATAGGAAGGACAAATGGGTCTTTGAATTAGTGTCCGTTATGGAAGGTGTCCGCTTACGGGAGATGTCCGTACAGGGAGGTTCAACTGTAACTTTATAATTTCCTAATTCATAAATGACTCAAATGTTCAATTTTTCGACTTATGCCTATATTGGGTTGGATCTGTCAATGATTGCGTCATAATTTTATAGATCTATTGTAAGGTGGAAACAAGATGCATGACATGTGCTATCGAAAATATCGTTTCTTAAATTGTCATTGAAAAAAAGTTAGAATTATTTTTTTTAAACCATTGTTTTCTCAATTTCAATTTCCATCTCTGTTTCTCAATTGTAAATACTAAGCAGTGATTGTTTGGCTCCATCAACTTGTGTAGATATTGGTGAAGAAAATTTTATTTGAACGTACACTACATTAGAAAAAAACCTTCATTGAAAACTATTGTACATTTACAATATGGTACAATTTCTGTTAATCCTAAGTGAATTAATTTTAACCAAATTTATTATAAACGCTGAACTGCTTACAATTATTAAGAAAATTAAAGTCAGCTTCTACGGTACTTTTTTGTAGGTTTTGTCAAGCTTCTTATTACTCCCACTATTACTATTACTATTATTAAGAAAATTCAGCTTCTGCTTTTGTAAATTTCTTCAATAGCTTCTAGTAATAGTTTACTGAAGTCAGACTACTATTACTCCCACTATTATACTAGGCCTATTACTATAATAAAAAAAACTAAAGTCAGCTTCTACTTTTGTAGATTTCTTCAATATGCCTCTCAAGCTTACTGAAGATTTAATGTTTTACAAACCAGGAACTTAAAACAATTATGTTTTTAGATAACATGTAACACGATGTAAGATCAGTTAATGAAATGCAAAATGTGGTCATCCGTTATACTAGTCATGTTTCATTTTTAAAATAAGGAAATTTATCTTAAATTCCTTAATTTAAATTACATCGTATTTAGTGTTTTATCATTGTTATGGCAATGGTGGAGTGTGGTGTCTGTTACTTTTCACTAAATTGAGGTGTAATCATGAATTGGGGTGTTGACTCTTAAATGGCAAGTAAAAAAGGAGTTTCGTTTAAAATATGCATTTTTTTTATAAGTGCCTGGCATTGTTAACGGCATCTAACCATGTTATAAGAGATTGACGAATTTGAAGACAAGAATTTTAAGAAAAGAAACGCACTTAACCACATCATCGCCCAAGATGGTGTAACATCAAGTTTACTTTAATTAAGGTCTATCTTCAATTTTTACCATTTTAATGTAAAATATATTTCTTTCGTCATAGCTTTTAAGTTAAATTTTATTACTCTTATCCTGTATTTTTACCATTAAGCACAAATTTATCTGTCCTTTGAATTAACTTACTAACATCTATTTAACGGGTGGTACTACCGCACTGCACATATATTCATCTGTGTAGGGGTTATTTTCTTAATATTATTTTTAAACTCAACTGTTAGAAATCCCCAAATTTGGATGTTCCTGTTTCTAAACAAAAACAAGTTCTTCATCCTCATTGGCTGATGATGAGCTAATACATGTAATTACCTAATTGATAGAGTTAAATACCCATATTATAAACACACATTAGGCGTTTTCATTCGATTCAGTTTTCTAACCTCGTTCTCCCAAGCAAGTGGTTTTATACCATCTATGTGTTTTTCACTTGATCAATATTTTTTTACTGTATATACAAATTGGTTGTTGAGTATCGTGTCATCTATACACCATCTCAACCAAAAAGGATTTGTTTTTTAGTAATTGAACATTGAATGGGAACTTTTAACTCTTGTTTCATTTTTGTTTTCGTAATTATCACAAGAAAGGTGACTTACATTTCATTTTGCTTTCATTTTTCGCTAAGGTATCTGTTATATAGATCAGTGAACGACCCAATTGGTCTCTTGTTCATGCAAGTAGTACTAACTTACTCCAGACGATAATTACCTATAAGCCCTGAATAACAAATAATTAGAGTGTACTCCTAGAGTGCATATCCGCGCACTTTCAAATTTTGTGTGTATAAATTGTCCATGCAAAACATTTCCTTTTAAAAGTGTCTCGGCTGACCTTTATAGCAAACCTTGTAGTCTACGAGTGCCATAGTGCTATATTGTTTTGTCATGGGTTTTATATATAAATGTAATAAAAAAAATAATAAAATAATGTATTCATGCAACAAAATCATTATGCATTGGTAATTACTGTACTGTTTTGTACTGGTATCAGGCTCATAGCCAGAATTGTTTAAGAGGTTCTCTAAGCAGGATCAAATTCAGAAAGTTTTGAAAATGTAGCAGTACAGTTTCCACCATGGTTGGGGAATTTTAAGAAGATTACACGCCTAGATGCTCGAAAATGACACTAATAGGCCTAAGCCAGTATATTAAAAAGACGTTTGAAAGTGTCACAATTTAGTAAAATAGAGGGAAAGAATGTTTAATAATTTGAAGAAAAGAAACACTCAACCCCATCGTTGCCCAAGATGAAGTGTAAAAATATTAGAATATGGCACCTACTCAGAGATGGTGTTATATACTTTTTAAATCCTTTTGAAATTGAATCATTTGCACAACACATTTTAGAACATAACACCTCTAAATGCTGGAAAATGACATTTTTAAAACGTTTTTCGAAATGTTACAATCCAACGCAATTGCGGCAAAAATTTTATATGAGACCCTAAGGGAAAATTTAAAAAAAAAAGCTTTTCAAATTGCCACAATTTAACAGTTGGCATTTAAAAGGTTGGAGAAGAAAAAAAACTTTGTAGTCTCTAGCCTATATGATTTGGATAATGCCTGAAAAAAAGTAATTAAACTCAGCCTAATCATAGCTGGTCTAGGGTGTAAACATTTTAGAATGAAGCACCCACCTCAATATTCATCCTACAAATTCCTAGAGTCACTCCGACCAAGGAAAAAACGACATTAATTTAATTAAGTGGACAACGCAGCATGCAATCTCCGAACATTTAGAGACATAAATTATAATCTCGAAAACCTCGGCCCAATTGAGGATTTTGAGGAATCACTGCTGTACCAATCCGAAAGCGATTCCGGCGCCACTGTAATATACCTGCCAATTTGTTTGGCGTCAATGCGTGAGACAATCCCCACCGCTGATGAGCCACATTTTCAACCTGACAAGCAAAAAAAAGTTTTCTGCCTATTGGGCCGATTTCGTCGAAAGTATCACTTTTGCTTTTGAGCTCGTGGTAGTCGAGTGGTTAGGACATTCGGCTGTCACGCCGATGAACCGGGTTCAATTCCCGGCGAGGAAGGCTCTCAGTTCACTCAGCTGTGAATGAGTACCTGGTTGAAATATACCAGGGGAGGTTAAAAAGGTGGCATGGAAAGGAACTGGCCACCCTACCACACAATGCCGAGGCTTAGTACAATGAGCTCCTAACAGCTCATTCCCTTACGTTCAGTAAGGAATATGGGATTTACCTTTACCTTTACCTTACCACTGCTTTGGGGGCCGTTGACCGTATTTTTCTCTATATTATCTCGGGCGTGAGAAAACAACTACTAGTGATGACATGCATGTTATAATACGACAAGCTTGTAGCAGTATATTTTGAGCAGCTTTGTACCAATCGTTATAAATTAAAACGCCATAGTTGTCGTTTTATCAACATTTTAATGTTATGCACTTCGCAAAAATAAATAAAAAGTAAATAAAAAATAAAGTTAAAAAACGGGCAAAATCAAGTTATTCCTTTAGTATTTTTCGCTAAATAAGTATTTTAAAAACCATTAACTATTTTATTGCGATGCGTTATTCTTTGTGCATGAATTAATCTTTGCCAGAGAGTGATTTCAAAAAGACTATTTCTTCCTTGACAAGAAGCTCAATTATATCCTAAAGAAAGACCAAGTGGAACTATTAGCTGTTAGCTGGATCAAGTAGATGTATATAGATCCCATTTCTGGTGAAATTTTCCCCCTCTTTTTTCTTCTTCCCCTTCCTTTTTGACTACTGGGGCAGCTTTCACGGCTTCCCCATAGCTGGTTACGGCCATGTGATTGACTGTCGTCACCGGATATGGTATTAAACAAACTGGATTGGTTTCATTTTAAGAACGGCAAAATATTTTTGCGGCGGCTGCCGTAGCTGGCTTCCTGGTTCCGTCGCCGCCCTTGATTACCGTATCATAAATTCATTTTCCACATCTGAAACAGATAACTTTCTGGAACCGGACTCCGGTGGAAGTTTTTCTTATTATTATAATTATGATAATTATTTATTATGATAGTAAACCTTTCACCTTTTCAACTGCTAAAAAACATACACAAAAATAAGTGGTGTTACCATTTAGTAGTTGGTTAAGTCCTCGCGAAGCAGACATTAAAATCTAAACATATTGTTATTGTTGTTGTTGGTGGTGGTGGTGTGGTGGTGTTGAAATCACTACTTTAAAACCATCTAGCGTCAAATGTTTTGAACGGACGTGAATTTAATTTAGTACACATAAATTAGACTCCATTTCTAAAAACGATCGTTGCTTTTGTTACACTCCAGGGTGTTCCAGACCAGCAAAACAAAACAAAAACCGCGTTCCATCAAGTATTGTAAAAACATATATTACTACTAGTCGCATGGCTGTACGCTTTTTTTATGAATGATAGAAGGGGTTTTTTTTTCCCAGAAAGACAGACCATCGTGAGTATTTTATTAGAAATACATGACATTTTTGTTTCTATAAGCCAAGGTGCTCTCTGGTGCACACTGTAGAAGCACATAGTGTTCCAATTGTTCAAAATAAAGGGCAAAATAAACAAAGTAACCCAAAACAGAAGATATATATTTGTAAAAAAAACTCTATTTAAAAACAAAATATAAATATGTTTTCTTTTGTAAATACCAAATACAGTAGAATACAATCAATACTTTACTGGTATAAGGCACAGTTGTTGGTTTCAAGCTTTAACTAGAAATGAACTCGTCACTTTGACGAGTTAGCTGATCTGCAGTTACGTTTAGTTAAATTCACGTGTACACTATAATGACGTAGTCAAAATGCAAAATGAATGGAAAAGAATTGTGCTTTCCAGAAAGAGAATTGTTTCCGCCATAACACAT
>JAOTQE010127000.1:0-12318 GCA_025631205.1 Nesometra sesokonis
CGATACAGGCGCTCATTCATCTGTCCACGGCAGGGGATGTATGGACCAGTACACCAGGGTAACCCCCTACTCGTCTCAAAAGATATACTGGGTTCTTTCTAGTGCACACGAGCCGTATGTATACACTGGGCCTACGGTTTATATTCCTTGTCAATTGAATATATAGAAACGTAGGATGGCGGTCACGGCTGATTGAGTTTATTTTATACATATGTTGATTTATTGAAAGCTCCCTATTAGTGAAAAGTAAACATTAGCTATTGAGTTCTTGAACTGTTGTGTCACAAACAATAGGTGGTGCCGTTTGTTGCTAGTAGCAATGAAAAATGCAGTCAACCGATCTTTACCAGCCTATTCAAAGAAGCATAGCTGATTTTTATCTGACTTACAGTGTTGTGTCGTGTTATAGATAGACTTAAAATTACATTAGTACTGTAGTTAAATATAAATGTGATAACTATATCTTGTAAGCTTCCACGTTATTAATACATTCTAATGGTAGATTATTATATTTCAAAATGTCTCATTGCAAAATGCCTATTCTATAACATACGATTACAAATCATTCAGGCATGAATAAGTGTAAAGGGCGCCACCTACTATTGTATTTTTCATTGTTGTGACGTAAGTTGTTTTCTTTGTATGAATAGTTATTTTCCATAGGATGATGCTCTGTATTATGTCTGTAGGTTATATAATATTGCTCGATGGGCCAGGACAATTTCAGCAGGATTTCAAAGAATTAGTCTAGCCTGAAAACTTTGAGATTTGTCTGTAGTTATAAATGGCGATGTTTAGATCTGTCCATGTCAAAAACAATAATTGTATTATCAAACCAATTCAAACTATTAGATGCCGTCTTACCATATACAGGAAATCCAATTTATGCTGAATGGCATTTACCCATTCAGATAAAATATTGGCACGTTATGGGTCCTAAATTCTGTATTGTACCCGTTGAGATGAGGTCCAATACAAAATAATGTGATCCCTAGATGCTTGATTCTATTGAACCATTGACATAGGCTTAAATTACCAGAACATTCTGGTCCCTGGATCATGGGGTGAAAATTACTTTTACTGCATTGTCATTGATTAATCTGTACGTTGACATTTTTTTCAATTTTTTCAAATTAAAAAAAGATGACAATTTTATAATGTAAGTCATGACTTGTTACTCATACCTTCCTATGGGGCTGGTCAATTTTTATATCACATTTTTTTTTGTTCTGGATATCGTCTTCCACATTTTTTAATGTCACTTCTAGTCAGCATCAAAAGTAAATAACAATTTATCAATTTATTTAAGTTATCATCCAATGCAAATTATGACTGGTTCTCTTCCTTTCATCGGCGGCTGGTCAATTTTTATATCGCTTTTTTGTTCTGGTTATTGTCTCACATATTTTTTTAATGTCATTTCTAGTCAGCATCAAAAGTTATAAAAATTTACCAATTTATAATTCAATGGAAGTTATGACTGGTTTTGTGGCTGGTCAATTTTTCTAAGGCACATTTGTTCAAGTTTTTATCTCACATATTTTTTAATGTCATTTCTAGCCAATATAAAAAATATGAATACAAATGTATCAATTTTATCAAGTTATTTAATTCAGTGTAGCTAATGACTGATTATTTATTTCTTCCTGTACAGTGGGCCAATTTCTATGTTGTTTTTGTGGTATTTAGGTCTACAACATTTTAATGTCAATGTTACCAGGGGTGTATTTAGAGGGGGCAGCGGAGAATGCCATGTCTTATAATGTTAAAGCACATGTGCTCCGCCTCATATGAGGCTAGTCATGACAAAACCACCAAGTTGTTGCACAGGAAGTTATTGAACAATAAGCAAATAAACAACAGGAAATATAAACAAATACAAAGGAAATTTTTTTATTTTTTGTATAATAACTAAAGTTGTAGGATTCTGATTTTGGCAGTTGACCCCTCATTTTAAAGCTTACAAAAAATTTAAAACCCCTTTTACACTGCCAACACAATTGCGGAATCATCTCGCAATTGTGCATCCCGGGACGAATAATTGCGGAATTGATTTGCAGTGTAAACAGAGTAAAAAGTCAATTGCGGGATGAAGCGTCCCGGGACTGTCCAGCAACATCAGAGCGGAATGCATTCAGCTTCGATCAATTCCGGAACAAATGGTTTAACATCCTTTTTCACTAGGCAATAAATTTTACTCAACATTATATTTAATATAAAATTAATTTATTTGTATGTTAGTTTTATAATATATATGGTTGTAGTATACTATTTAATTGAAAGTCATGTGCAATTTTATCTGTAATCTGTGTAAGTTTGAAGTACCATTAATAACATTAACAACTTGATAAACTGCAGATCCCTTAACTACGTGTTTGAGGCAATATTATGTAAACAAGCTGAACATGGCGACTCGGCGGTTAGAGTGTAAATGGATTCGCAGTGGTTCAACGGGATTCATTCCGCAATAACTGATCCGGTGTAAACGAAAACTTGTTCCGCAATCGTTGCGGGTCGTCCCAGAATTGTTTTTCGTTTTGCAGTGTAAAAGGGGTATAATATGGTTTTAACAATAACTAAGTTTTCAATTTTCCTACAACTTGATGGTTTTGCCATGATATGTCTCATATATTACATGTGCATCCTCTCTATATTCCTCTCTATATTCCCCTCAAAAATAAAATACTGAAAAATATCAGAGAAATATAACAGACAAAATTATGTTGAAATTTTTTTTTACGACTTATAGAAAAAATTTCACTTACATAAATTTTCAACAGAAACATCTGTCTTCTTCATCATCTAATTGTAACATACAATATTCATCAACTTAAATGATTTTTTTATCAATAATATAGAAACATACAAAATAAAGGCACATAAGGGGTTTTTTTTCTTGTCAACTAAAAATATGAGAACAGGCCCACTCCAGTCTGAAATTGTTCCCCCTCCCTTTCACATAACCCTGTGTCTGCCCCTGTTACTTCTATCCAAAATCCACTGGCTCACTACTTCAGGATGAATATATAATTAAATTGTCAATTTACTTGGATTATAGTTGTAAAAAATAGAATGATTGACAGGCAAAGCATCAGGCTTCAGCTTTGATACCAAAATAATTTTCTTTCATCATTGTGTTGTCTGTCAAGCAATTCGTCCAGGGCTTCAATTAAAAGTAGAGAAAAATATGAACTAGAAAAGTGAAGGAAATCTACTATTAACCTATAACAATTTTATTAGCCATCAGTTAATTTTATTTGGTTCATTCAAAACCTGTAAAAAGAAACATGTAGGGTTAACATAACATACGAAATAATAAAAATAACAATGTTAGAATTATTTCCATTTTTGTTTAATTGTATCTGTTGAAATAGGTATTTATTTTGTTTACAACATTTATCCAAGATACATACTGTATTTATTGGAACTAAAATATTTAATAAACTTTACGAAATATTTTGTTTTGTGTCACATCCAACAGTGAGTTTTCTTGCCACTTATTGAGATCTGCACCATGCTTTCTAAACCAAGTCTCATTAAAATTCTTATGGAGTGGTGTTATTAAGTCGTGGGAAACAAAATTGCGTTCAGCCAGGTTTGCACCCAGAATCTCTGGATTTGAAGGCAAGCATGCCAACCACCAAGTTACAGCACCTCTCCTAACATTGGGTATGCTTTCCTCGGTGAATTAAAACCTAAAGCAGGTTTTAGGGTGTGGAGTTTGTATTGACTTTTAAGTTAAACCCGGATTCATGAGAAACCAAACTATGGTACAGTAGTACATCTCCACTATGAAGTTAACAACAGACCGATTTTGTCTTAATAATCATGTTTAATACCATTGCAAAGTTACTTTTTAGCAATCTTCAGGCTCAAATAATAGTGGCGCAAAGATGACCACCGTCATTCAATATGGTAAAGGCCCATTGCTAAATTCTCTCACCTTTACCTCATTAACATTAACACATTTCTTTCCTTTACTTACAGGTGTACTGTAGCTGTCATTGAGAAAGGACTGCCAACTGAGAGTAAACCCCTCTGGAACAGAAGAGAGTCTATGGACTTCATCATTCTAATAGATTGGGCTAAGGCATCACCAACCACATTGAATTCCCTGAAAGATGCCCTATTTAAGGTAAACTTTGTGGTTGTGGTTAAATTCTAGTTTATTGACATTGACCCTAAAATTACTTGGCCCTATTCCATTGGTCATATAAAAAATTCCTGTTTAAAAGGTTTTTTTTCAATTTTTTTAAACTCAGTTATTAATATTAAATATAGATTTTGATTTATATCACAAACTAAAAATCCAGTTGGATCTTCAGTGCAGAAAATGATCACATGTAGGTTCATTATAGTATATTAATACAAACACTTCTATTTTTGCTTAAATAATTATGTCATATTCCTGTGACACTTAGTTTCAGCTAAAAAGATACCATTCCTCACCTATCCTTACCATAAAAATTCAAACATGGGACGGCAAACAATAGTTTTTAAGGCCTAGTTATGCATGTATACTTCACACAGATCATATAGACAAACAAGAGGTATGAAAAGATCCAAAGTAAAAGGGGAAAAATAGACCCAGACAGGCTCAGACAGGTTTGATTGATCCAGATCATAAAACGTATAAGAAGAAAGCAATAAAAAATGTTAAAAAACACTTTGGTAGATCCTTATTATATATGCAGTCAATTTTGAGAGGGTGGGGGGAGGTTACAGTCTATGAAATAATTGAAATACAATGCTATTATTAATTTAATTACTGGTGGACCAAGGCTTAAAGCCTTTCCGTCTTAACTGGTTTTCTCCAGACATAAGCATAATTAATTATGTCACTTTTACTTATTTATATTTAAATGCGTTATGTAAATAAATAAAACTTGAACTTGAGAAGTGACTGCTTAAATTTAGAGTAATTATATACCTTCCAATTCTCACACATAATGCGCAAGTCTCACGCCATGGGACTTCGGACGTCTCGCGCATATACAATTTTTTTCATGCATTAGCAGAAAACTTACACATAGACAGTCATGCAAATAGCTATATAATTACCAAAGGTACAGAATATTATATTTTTTATTTTTTCAGTGGGATTCATCAGTTACTCTCAAACATGAACCACTAATATTACAAGGTGGCTATGATGACTGGCTGCTTCGTTACCCAATGTTTACAACAAATTCTAAAGTTACTCCTCCGTTACTGGACCAAAGCAGCTCTCTCAAGACAACAGCAGATCTATGTAAGGCTTATCTCAATTTTTTTTACAATAACACATGACTACAATGAATCAAAATTCAAAATTTGGGCCTAAAAAAGTTGCAGTGATGGCCAAGCACAACAATATGATATGATAAAACTTTATTGCAATCTATAAAAATATAAGTTGAAGTTGAACAATTTTGAATTAATAGCAAAAAAATGTAAACAATCAAAAACAAAACTACTGTGCAGGGAGCTTACCATCTGCTAAATAGCCCAGTATTATTAATAGAGTTTTTTCTGGTTGTATTATATTTAGGTAATGGGAATTTAATTATTGATCTCAAATTATATGAAACACTAATGGAGGAAGTAACTTGTTTAATCTATGACTCAGGTTTTTTAATTTTTTAAATCTGCAGTCAGATACATCTGTGCTTTGATACTGGGACAGTACTCCACTATAATTTAACCCAGGTAGGAGAATTTTAAAAGCCCTATTCTGTATATGTTCAATTACTTTTCGACAAAGACGGCAAAAACTATGGACCTCAACCATGAGCCTTGTGAAATACCACAATTTACCATAGCCCACGGAGAAAAGTGTTCACCCAGTTTTACTCTTTGCTGACGGTGGCAATGAAAATCTAATCTACATGAGATGACATTTAACATCAAATTTACAAAGCTTCTCAATAAGGATCTCAATAAGGATCTATTTTTAAAATTTGGGTCGGTCAGCAATTTTTTTTTCTCTATTATGTCCGTATTTGAGCTGTTTGAATTCGTATTCTGATTCTGAAATAAAATGTATTTTTTAGAATTTTTGGGATAACGTTTTCAGAATAACTAAATATAACTAAAATAAATAAAATTACTAAAATAGTTTTTGAGTGAGTTTATCTTATTTCTCTTTTGTTTTCCACCTCTGTTACGATAAATCTGGAAAATAATTCAATATGAATAGTCTGCCTATTTTAATAGTAAATTAAAGTCATGCCTTTTTTTGAAGAATTATGATCAGGTTTAGGCAACACAAAGTTTTTTAACTTGGCCTAGTTTTGTATCACTCTCTAGATAAATAGTTCTTTAAAGTATGACAGTCATTTGTTTCATGAAGGATACATCAAAACAAAGATCTATCTCAATTCTTTATGAATCTTTGGCATCCTTGAAAGAGAACCTGGTACTTGACTCCTTACTAGAGCATCCTATATTCTGACATTTCACCACTTTTTTAGAAAGCAATTAGTGATGAGCAGGACCACTTGAAAATCAATCAAACTCATATGTCAATGTCATTGTAATGTTCTGACTGATGTCTGTGTGACATGACGGTTGATTGACAAAACAGGTGCAGATGTTATGGCAACATATTCCATCAACGTTGTTTTTTAAGGTAAAATCCTTGGACCCCAATTGAAATAAATGATCTTATTGACCTTTTTTTACTACCCTGATCTAGAATCTAATGTTAGGCTTTCTTTGTATATCTGACTGGCATTATCAGATTATTTAGTCAAGTTAAGCCTTTGTCAATTCTATTTTTGGAGTGGCATCCTAGTATTGTAGAAACATGTATGCCTTCTAGTCCAGAGGTCCTTTGTTTGAATATGACCTGCTCATCATTTTTCTCATGATTAAAGAACAATGCCATTCCTTAATAATAATAAATAATAATGATACGTCTTATGGAACGCACGTATCAACTGCTCAAAGTGCTTAAAAATTCAGTGAGAAAAAAAACATGCAAAAATATTAACAGTGAACCTAAAATAACATGAAATAAAAACAAAACAACACACATTACCGCTCCGTTTACCAGCAATTAAAGGTGCAAGACCTGCCAGTTCATAACTCATAAGTCCTTAAGATTGGTTTAAAAGAATGGCATAGGTCTATCTCATCCTGTATGGCAGGAGACACAAAAAAAACCTTTAAAATAGTTAACATTTAGATATTTTTTCTTATAGTGAATTTTGATTTTCCAACCCTGGAAGATGATGAACCGAAACCACCAGAACCTGCTGTCAATGGTCAAATTCACATAAATGGTGTTATAAATGGACAGAATGCTAATGTGCAGAATTTATTGCCTGGCCAAGTAAAACCTACACCAGTTTTTGACAGGTCATCAAAACCTAAGCAAATAAGCCAATCAAATGTCATTACTACTGAGGTACCGAAACTTGTTAGTGGACCAACTAAACCATCTCAACCAGTATTGCCGACTGTGAAGCCTAATGGTGTTGTTCCACCTGTAATCACAGGTGCTGGAGATGTTCAAGAAAGTAATGTAGCTGTTAAACCAAAACCAGAGCCTTCATCCTCGAAAGATACAAAGAATTCCATGCCTCAGATCAACAGAGCTTTAAAGCCAAGAACTGTAGAACCCAAAGATGATGTAGGTACAAGAAGTGATTCCCCAGTTGTTCCTGATATTAGACCACCAGAGGTTGAGGAGATCGAAGAAAAGAAGCCTGAAGAAAATGAGGTTGAAGAGCAAATGCAATCACAAGAATCAAAGTTGAAATCTCATAAGGATAAGGAACTTCAGGCAAGGATGGAGTTGGATAAACTAAGGGCGTCAAGAATGAGAACTGAAAATAATGAGCAGAAGAAACAACTCGAAGCAAAGGAAGAACAAATAAATGTCATGTTGAAGCAAATGGAAATGGAGAAAATACAGATGGAGAAAGAACGAAAACTAATGGAAGAAAAATCAAAAGCACTAGAGAATGAAAAAAAAATGTTGAAAGCAAATGAAAAGAAACTACTTGAGGAATTAAAAATGAAAGATAATATGAAGAAGGTGGTTGGAGGTCAACTTCCTCCAAATTGGGAAAAGAGATTTGATGAAAAGTCTAATAAGTACTTTTATATTGACCATAAGACAAAGCAAACTTATTGGGATCCTCCTGTAGGTGTGAGCATACCAAAGAGTGTCTCTCAATCAAATATTCCCACAAATGTTCCGTTACAGCCAACAACATCACTCAAGGACCAACCTGCCAAGGCACCTCTTCAGGATAAATCTTCCTCTAGTAAAATACTCCCACAGGACAAATCTAGCCTCAGTAGTGTACCCCATCATGACAGACCATCATCAACTAAAGTTCCTCTACAAGACCAACCTAAGCCTAAACTCACCCGATCAATGTCATCTCCAAACATAGCACAAATGGTTCTAAATGAGGGATCAGGAGGAGTAGGAGAAGGAGGACAGCCTACAGCTCTGCCAACTTTTGATCGAAAAATAAAACCATTACCGTAAGTACAATAGTTATTTTATTTTGGTTTTGGCTAGTGCCACGTTTCTTATTTGGTGTTCAGACCTTGTTTTTGAGTGTTCAAATGCCATGCTGTCATTCTCAAATGGCCATGCTTAAGGTCACCAAACACGTAAGCCAACAGCGCACACCAATAGTCACTTTTGCCGCTATAAGCCAATAGCTTATGTGTGTGGTGAAATTTTGTGTGCCGACGGCGCATCACATGTATTTAACCTTTTTTGATAATTAACAGCTATTTGTGCTGACAGTACTCAGTGTGAATGGGTCATAAGCTTTACCCTTAAATTTTCAGTGCATGACTCAAGCATTTATATGGCAACAGGTTCATGTTTGGAGAGTGTTTGCGCAGTTCAATTTACAACATTATGTCTACGTACAGGCATTAAAGTATGCATGCCAACAGATAGCAGTGCGGATCTGTTAGCATATAAATTCGCTTGTGCAGTGCATGCAAATGGTAAGGGTAAAACTTACGACATCGCACACAGTGCAGCATCAGACAGCACAAGTTGCTGTTAAATATCAAACATGTTAAAAAATTTGCGCTGTGCCGCCGCCACACAAAGCTTTACCGCACACGAAAGCTATTGGTTTACGGCAGCAACATGAGTGACAGTTGGTGTGCACCATTGGCTTGCATGTTCAGCGGCCTTTAGATACCCCATCGAAAAGTTATAAAAATTGAAATATAAATAACCATTGCCATATATCATTTTTAGATATAAGTAGACTACAGTCCATGGTTAGAAATTAACATTGCCTTTGGGTCATGCTCATCATTGAACCTTTCCATACTAAAGAAAGTGTAACTATTTCTCAATCAAAATGCATTATTTAAAATATATATAGTTTAAATTTCGGTGAAAAATTATTTTTAACATGGAAAATATTCATTGTTATTGTAATGTAATTTTATTTTAATTAAATTCTTAATTCTAATTTTAATTTACTATAATTATAATTTAATTATTAAAGAAATATAAATATAGTATAATTATTTTCAACACAATTAGCGAAGATATTTTTAATTTGTGTAGTGGACATCATAATCGTAAAAATGAAAATAATCTTAGAAGTCGTCTGTAAAAAAGTTAATAAAATTTACATAATTCTCTTTTTCTGATTAAAAACTTGTTTTTTTTTCAGTTCCAGTGGGTCTTCAACTAAAGCTGTAAAGAGTAATCGCAATCTGGCTGCAACTTATGGTGGAATGGTAAGTTCAGTTTTGCAGAGGGTGGGACAGTGGGAGGGTGGGGCAGGGGAAGAGTGGGGGAAAACTGCAGGTACTGTTTCTTTTACCAAAAATAGGCAGATAGTTTCAGACCTTGAGGTTAGGTGTTCAAGCCTCATTCTGTATAGCCGGTATCACTGGCCTTACGGTCGGGTTTATTCACTTTTATTGCTCGATTCCTTTTAAGGCACTATTGACGTCCCATACTCACTTATTTTAGTTTAGCCGTAAGGCTTGTTAAAACAGTTCATGCATGATCATTCGCAAGAAAAAAAATGACGTATTTTGTCCCTCCGTATTTGGCATGTGGGTGGTTCGAAATAATGTTTACAATACGGTCAACCAACCAAAATGCTTTCTTTCCAAGTGAACGATCCAAAAGCCTAAACACCGTTTGAGAGACTACCAAACAACAAATTATACCTGAAAAGTAATCTCACAAATGTAATTTTGTCCTATTCTAAATAAAAAAAACTCGGTTCTTATTTTTCATGCAGTTGCAATCGTCCATCACGTTGCCTAAGGCCCAGGGATTTTCTTTTCATGGGTAGACCCAAATCCATCCGCGCATGAAGGCCTTCGGTCGGTAACGCCAAACTTTGATAAGACAGAGTGATGCAATGGTATCACTTGATTTTCGAATTCAATCAAGCGTGACGAATTACACCCGTATACCGGGTGTGAATCATCATGCTTGAATCATTTTAACAGGCCTTACAGCTAAACTAAGTGATTATGGGATGTCAATAGCGCCTTAAAAGGAATCAAACAATAAAAGTGAAAAAACCCAACCATAAGGCCTGTGAGACAGGCTACACTCTGTACATCTTGGCTTGCTTGTATCCAAAAGTTGTAAATATGGCCCAGTAAATAGATTCCATCATGTCATGATTTAGCCTTAGATACAAGTAGAGTATAGTTCATGGTTAGACACTAACATTGCATAGTGTTTGTGCCATTGGTTTATATCAAGACATTCCATGCATAATCTACTAATAATTGTCATAAATGTGTGTGTATAATACGACACGAAGAGACAAAAATTGTTATGAATAGTAGTATTGTAACATAATAGCATAGAGTAAATCGGTTTCATAAGTATATGATACAACCAAGAAACACTTGTAGCCAAATGTACATTATGAGGCTTAGGCAGTGGTTAACTTTGCTACCATGCCACTACTGACAATGAAGTTTTTAATTAATTTTCTCTTTTTGAAAGAAATACATAGGTTATGATATTACAAGTTAAACATTTATTTCATTTTAATTTTTTCTTTTATTATTTACAGTATATATTTCTTGTATATTTAATCATGAATTTTATATAATAATACTTTTAATTATTTATTTTTCTTTAATATCCAGGGAGCTGGCCTCACTGGATTGCGTAACCTTGGAAACACATGTTTTATGAATAGTGTCGTCCAGTGCCTGAGTAACACCAAGTATTTGACGGATTATTTTGTCTCTAATATTTATCAAAGAGACATTAATAGGTCAGTAACACAATATTAAATTAACAAGCTCTATGCATTACATAATAAGGCTAGATCTTTAAAAAATGTAGCTGGTTATTATATGGGATATTTCATGGCATGCCCAACAAGTTGTCACACTGGAAGTTGTTGACAGGAAATATAAAGAAATACAAAGGAAACTTTTGCCTATTTTGTTTCATAACTTCAGTTATTAGATGCCAGATTTCTTCATTTTAAAGCTTAAACTAAGCATAACATTATTTTAATATTAATGCAGTTTGATTGTTTTGCTATGACATGGTCCATTTCTAAAATACTAAACATGGGTCAGTTACCCATATACTTTTAGTTTTATTCCAAAGTAGAAAAAAAGCAAAAAATCATTAAACTGTTACTTTAATCTTAAATTGTATACATGTTCATGTCATTCAGGCTTTTTTCTCCAAACTCAAATTTTCTTTCACAAAAAAAAAATTGAGATGCATGTATTTGTTCATGAAGAAATCTCATCATTTCCATACATGATATATCATTACCATGGGTGTATAAAATTTGATAAATAACATTTGATAGGTTAAAATGAGCATGTACTTTGCCATTAGTTACTAGATTTAGACTTCACAAAAGCCAAGCAAATATAGATTGAACTCCTTTAATTTTAGTCACCCAAAAAAATCAATTTTTTATGCATTTGTTTTGTTTAAAAGTAATAAATTGCGTCAGTATGACAGATCAGTATTGCACTCAGGGGCGTATCCAGGATTTGGTGAAGGGGGTGCTCAAACTTGGTTGGATACTGACAAGCAAAAATAAAAAAAGCTTTTTCCCCCTATTTTTGCTCCAATTTATGATTTTGGGGTGTTTTTTGTCACAGTTTATGCCTTCTCCTCTGAAGGGGGTGCTCGAGGCACAGATTTTCAAATTTCTATCCTAATTTCAGTGTTTTTTGCCCCCCTAGATATGCCTCTGGCATTTATAAATTTAGTGCAATAGAATCAAATTTATGTTTTTGTTTTTGACAAACTAGAATTTTGAAAGGAATCTCCCTTTAACTTAACATTAACATTCATTCAGTTAACTCTTTCAAATAAAATTTTCCCCT
>JAOTQE010127011.1:0-12318 GCA_025631205.1 Nesometra sesokonis
TTTCACTTTCCTTGTAAAACCATTTTTCATTTCTCTTGAGAGTACCCCCTCTTTTAAAAACAATAATTTTGGTTTTCTGAATATTAACCGTTAATTTCCAGGTGTCACAATACGAGACAAAGCATACACAGGCTAGTGCAGACTGGTACCTCAGCCTACGATGTCGACTTTTTCCCATAAGGCACTGCGGACTTCGGCCTGTCCGATGTAACCGATAGGTAGCGCACTGTATTGTGAATCTACCAAATTGTGTGTGTTGACAAAAGTACCTTGGTCAAGATAATTTGATATTTAATACAGTCTGAATTCTAAACTAGAATAGGCCTACTAATATTGTATTGAGAAAATTTATATCAGCGTTTACTCTTTTATCTCCGGCAAGAGGCTGCTCTAGAAGTACCTATCTGATTAATTACTCCCTCCAACTAGGTGGGTCTACCATGTTAAATTACTAGGAAGATCTACCTAGCACCACAGAGAACTACCTAGTAACGTAGTATATTTGGTGATGTCATTGATACTTAAGGTCAATAAATAATTGATTGGATTAAGAGTTTTAAAAGGGAACAATTAACAGTCGGAAACTTGTAAAAAAAATGTATAGTTCACAACGGAACTTGAACCTATACGTCAATTTAATTGCAGATTCAAAATTGTACCCGCCAAGTAACGCTCGACAATAAAGAAAAGTTTCAGAAGAAAATAACGAACATTTGGAAACTTGTAAACAATTATAAAAGATTGATCAACAAGTTGATAAAAAATGAGTTAAAACAATTTCGTTTAGTTGAATGCCACAGAGCCGGGGCTCATTGAGATACGAGCACTTGTTAAACTTCTTTGAAAAGTTTGTCACAATTTTTGTTTTAGTTTTGTTTAACGATTTTTGGATTTTTATTTTGATTTTGTTATTTTTGGATTTTTCTTCTACATCTTTTAATGTAAATAAATCGTCAGTCAGTGTCCTGTCCAGAGAGGACAGTAGACTAAATAAATCTGCTTTAATATAATTGAACAAAAATGTCAAACTCACGTCATATTCTATAATATACCGGTTTTTAACTTCTGGAAATTCTTCTTCCGGCTTCTCAGACATGACGAATGAAATACCACACACACCAACCAACACAAACAGTAGAATATGTATTGTTATTCTGTAGTTTAAAACAATATGACACTTTAACAACATCTTCAACATAATCGTCCTCATCTTGTTACCTCCGCCAAACAAAGTTGGTAGGAGGTTATGTTTTCACTCGTGTTTGTCTATCTGTGTGTGTGTGGGCGTTAGCAAGATTACGGAAAAACTACATATCGGATTACTCCGAAATTTGGTGAAGATGTTCAGTTTATACTAAGGAAGAACAGATTAAATTAAATAGATTTTATTTTTTAATTAAATAAATGTACTATAGGTGGCTTAGGACTATCGCAGTGGGAGTGTCTACGGTGCTCGAGCACCACCTTCGGAAGTAGAAAACAATAACATAAGTATATAGAACTAAAATGTCTGAAGAAAACAATTATAGAGTCAATAAATTAATCATTAAGAAACGCTTAAAATGTGGGAATCGAGGAGGGAATGGTGCTCAACCAAAAGGCGTTATAAGTAAGAAAGCGAGTAAATCAAATGTTTGAACAATCTTTTTCTTATAAATATATAATGTTATATTCTAAAACATTGAAGAAATACAATTTGGAATGAACTAATGTGACTACAGTCGTTAATTTCACCTTTGATACATTGTTGACTCTGTTAAAACATAATCACAAAGAGTTTTAATTAACAAATTTTCATTCGCAAGAACACGTTTAAAAAAAAACTAAAAACCGAAGATGGAAGAAGTTCATGGAATTATGAAAGTCTGTTGCTAACAAACATTTCACTAGCACTACAATGGCGTGGCCAACTCCTCAACATTCTAAGGCAGTCATTATAACATACTTGTTGACACCTAATAATAGACTTATTAATATTTATTCCATAAGTTAGAACAATACATATTTATACAATAGACTCTAAATATTAAACATTTCACATTGTTAGAGCATCTTGAGAATGTTCTGCTTGAATGCCCGGTCGCACCGCCAGAACTTTCCAGAAGCGTTCCTGGAGCGGTGACAAAAATCATCACCCCTCGTAACCGTTCACCACTGTTTAACAAACGTTGGCCCCCGTTAAAGCAACACCGTATACGCTCGGCCACCGCTGATGGTCTCTCCCCTCGCTCCGAAAGTTTTGAGCTGCACAGAATATTGTGAACGGTGAGGAGAGGCCAATTTTCCGCTCCGGCAAAGTTCACACCGCTCCAACAACGCCTAGTCAAAGTTGGGCACCGCTAGACGCAAGTTGGTAGACGTTGGTTCCGCTAAGCCAACGCAGAAATCTTGAACGCTGGACCACCACTGCCTTCACCAGCTTTGCCCGGGCGGTGATTAAACGTTGCGCAAACGTTGGTGGAGCGGTTATAAGCGTTTTACGAGCGGACATGGGATTGCTGGAACGGTGTCGAGCGTTGTAGCAGCGATCCATTGCGATGATGAACATTGGTTTGATGTTGGTATCGTTCGCTGCCGTTAAACCAACGTTAAAGCAACGCCAGCTCCAGCAGTGCACCGCTAAGGCAACGCCCGGTTGTTTTCCCATTTTGTGCGCGGTGACAAGCGTTGTCGAAATTCTGCCCCCTCTTCTACCGTTCAAAGAACGCTCCAACAAAGTTCGGCCGGTGTGACCGGGCCTTTTTTAAAGTGTTACTCCTAGTGATACACATGGACCTGTATTGACGCTAAATATCACCCTCATCGTTGAGGTTGGAAGTAATTATACATCCAAGATACTATCAACAAAGTTCAATAGTTTACCCACTAAATGTAATGCTGGCAAGGTCTTTAACTTTACCTTAGTCGGATTTATGAGTATACAAACGGATTTGTTTAGTTATATTCAATATTATGTTCATATGAAATTTTTTCACAAATATTGATCATCTGCTGTAGACCATGAGCAGATGAAGAAAGTATACAATGATCATCTGCATAGCATAGGTTGTTATATTTAGTATTATTAATTTGAACCCCAGGTCTACTATTATTTAACTTAACTTAACAACTTAAGCTATCAATGTGTAAGTTGTACAACAATAACGACATAACTACGCCTTGACGGACTGCATTAGAAACTATAAACTATTGAGACAATTGATCGCCACATCTAACATAAAATGGCTGGTTTTTATACCACGAAGCTATAGTTCTAACAACAGACAGAAGAACATTTCTATCAGTAAGTTGCTTGAACAAGGTCCAATGGTTGACGCAAGTCATAAAAGTTGCAGAAGTCTGTATTAAGACTTCCCTTTTTAAGTTTAAGGACGATATTTGTTGAATAACAATTGTTTAGTATCTTCCAATTGGTTAAGAATACTCTTGGGTCTTTTTAACTAAGCATAGGTTATTCCATATATCCTCCCAATTAAGATTGCAGTTAATAGACAGATGATCCCAGTATTGCTGACATCTTGGGTTTTGAAATATTTCAATATAAATTCATCCTTTATGATCCTAGCCGAGAGTGCATTAATTGAAACAGCTTTATCAGTATTCAAACAAAATAATTTGGAGGTATGTTACGTGGGTCATCCTATCTTTTGAATATTTGGGTAATCCACTCATATTGTATTGATTTAAACAAGGTAAAATACTCAATAATAAATGATTTTTTTTTCTGTTGAATCTGAATCTGCGTTTGAGTTGTTCAAATGACTGGAAAGTTTAAAGAACATTAATAATTAAAAATAACTACCAACAAAATGTAACGGACAAAGCAATTAGGGAATAACATAACAAACCCGAAAAAGTAAATTGTAAAGATGACGAAGTGTGTTATTTTAAATTACCATATATAGTAAACATATCGAAAAACACTAGGAACAAAATGACTTCATTGTGTAAAAAATACTGTGACAACATTAAGATCAATCTAGTTTTATCACTACTAAATTTAAAGTTGTGGAGGATTTAATGCCTCATACATAGGAGAAACTTTCCGACACTTTACAACTAGGATAGAACAACACTTAAATCGGGATAAAAACTCGTATGTGTACAAACACATAAGAAGAAAACCCAAACTGCAAAGCATATTGCAATAAAACATGTTTCAAAATAATTGATCAAGCAAATACACAGTACAAATTAAAGACTAAAGAATCCCTACAAATAAAATGGAACAATCCTGAACTTAATAAACACGTTCAGAGTTACTCAGTAACGCTTAACAAGGCTAAACACAGTCAAAGATTTAAATATAAATAGTTTGTTCAATTTAGAATACTATGCACACACCTTACTTAAGCTATAGTATTAGTTAACACTTTCCCTTAGTTTAATGCACTGAAGATAAACAATATTTATAAATTTAAATACAAAATAGTGACATCTATAATATTTTTTGCTAACAACATAGAATTTTGTAAAGAATGTGACTTTAAATGGAAATTAAAAACATACTTTACCTCATTGTTACTGATATCGTCCACATCAAATGAATTTAGAAGTAGTCTAAAGAACAGCACTAAGTCGGAAAACTGTTAGCTACTTTGTTACTGTTTCGGCACCATTGCTTTATTTATCTTCTGACAAGCAACCAATAAACATCATTTTATAAATCCGATAATCCTGTTTCCAGTTTAATGACTTTTTTTCTTTTATGAACTCTATTAAGAGTCACCGATTGCCAGGCGGTTAAAAAAGGGGGAAAATATCTTTGCAGAAATACATGTAAAAATCCATGTACGGTGTGATCGAGTTTTATATCGTTTGGCATTGTTTTAATATTTTTGTAGTGTTTCTTGTAGTAGGCGTACCGCAATAACAAGTGTCTTAAATTGAATTTTGTTGGACAAACGAGTTAATTCAGCGTAGTTTGGCTTGCCCATAATGTACCGTAGTTAATAAAACGTCATTTATTTATAAACTTAAAATACCCCTAAAAGACATTGAATGTCAAAAAAACTTACTAGGCTAAAACATTTTTCATTATTTAAAAAAAAAACAAAAAAACTAGAGTTCAGTTATATTCTTTTATTCTCCATTTTAGAAAACAAAATCTGTTATCCGAAAGGTCCACTAATCAACTTAATGCAAGAAAGTATATATATACCGGTACTCGAAGCAATGAGATGTACGTCATTGCGATAGGCTTCAATATTTCGACATAAATTATTCCATCATCAGGAATGATGACATAATTTATGTTGAAATATTGAATCCCTGACGGAGCCATATATTTTATTGTTTGAAGTATGTATTATACTTTATTATTTAAATATGATAATCAAAGTGAGATTCGGGATTCTAGCACTAGACATTGAAAAGATGGTTGGTCTCAAAAAAAGTTGAAATAATTTGGGAATTATTTAATTTATGTAAATAGATGAGTTTCATTTCACTTAGGTTTGTCCACTTTACAATAAATTACGAAATTGCTTAATATCTAGATAGTATTCATCGCATCCCAGTGATTTTAATTTTAAGAATTTAATCTCTACTACCGGTACTCTCTTAACGTAAGAGAATAAAAATCCACTCTTTGTGGAGTGACTTGAAGGACCACTCCAAAAAGAATGAAATTTACTCCAATCGATTGAAAATTCACTCCAAAAAAGTTAAATCACTCACTCATTTACAGAAAAATCACTCTAAAAGAGTGGATTTGGAGTGCTAATAATTCACTCTTTTAAGAGTGGTCCGTCACTTCACACTCTCACTATTTAAAATTCACTCGGATCGATTAAAATTTCACTCCACAGGATTGAAATCACTCACTCTTTTGCAAAAATTCACTCCACAAGAGTGGATTTGGAATGCTGATAATTCACTCTTTTAAGAGTGGTCCGTCACTCTCACTCTTTAAAATTCACTCCGATCGATTGAAATTTCACTCCAAAGGATTGAAATCACTCACTCTTTTGCAGAAATTCACTCTAAAAAAGTGGATTTGGAGTGCTGGTAATTCACTCTTTTAAGAGTACTCCCTCAGGTCACTTTCACTCTTTTTAATTCACTGAAGTTTTACTCTTTTACATTAAGAGAGTAAAATCCAATCACTTTGAAGTTAATTAATTTTCTACATTTAGCATATAAAAATATATAAAATTTTAAACGTAGAGTAAATGTGAATTTATGTTTGTATTTTGAGACAATATTCTAAGCAACTTAAAGTCAATTCAAATAAACATTATTTTCCTTTAAAAAAAACCCGAATTTTTAGTAAACGGCGTCCTTTCCTCGACCTAAGCTCAATCCAGACTATCAAATTTTCTTTGACAAAAAAGCTTTCATATGCCTATATATGGTCATGATGAGATCACACCATGACGATACATGGACATGTCCTTACCATATATAGACACAGCCATAGAGTTTTTTTAAGCACAGTCCAGACTAACAACATTTCTTTGACAAAATGTTTGATATGCCTATATATGGCCATGATGACATCACACCATGACCATACATGGACATGTCCTACCATATATGGATTTATGCGAATATTTTGTCAAAGGAAATTTGATTGTATGTACAAAGCCTAAAACACTGACAGATAGACCGGCAGATCAATAAACAAATGAATCGGAAAACTCAAAGTTTACTGTCAACAAAAAGTTAATGTTTGAATAAACCAAGATTTACTGTAAGTATTTATGGAATATTTGTGGATATTTTAAAGCTTAACTCTGATCTCATGAAATGCACTTAAGTAGGCCTAGGTGTATTTGCCATATGTCTTTTGAATACACAATTCCTTACTTGTGCCGCATTCCGGCACACCGCTTTACCGAATGTAACCAAGTTGTTACATACATTCATCCATTTATTTAATTGTTGTTATTCCATTTCTTTACATAGATTGTACAGAAGGCGGATTGAGGTTAATCCAAAACATCATGAAACATCATGAAATATTTAGGCCTATTTATTTTTCTAAAATATGTTGTTTTCTTTTTTAATTTGAGATTATTTGGCTTCATCTTTAAGGACTTCAGTTTTAGTGACTTACCTATATATTTTCTAAGAAAGTTTGAGGAATTTTCCTTACACTTATCAAAAGCTGATTTAGATTTAAATTGTTTGCATCTTCAATATATATTTCCAATCATTTGTACACTTGCACATCAAACATGGTCAATAATTTCGAACGCTTTTTAATATCGATACAAGGCCTACTGTATAATTTGAACATCTTTGTTTTTGCTCTGAAAAATGAAGCAAAGCATGGCTAGTAGACAGAGTAAAACCAAGGAAGGCATAAGTCGAAAAAATGAAAATTTTGTTATTTATGAATTATGAAACTACACATTATTATTTGCAACATGCAGATAAAGACGACGCTGTTTTCTTGCAAAGTTATGAACAATCGAAGATCTTGAATGTAGGTTTGAGAAAACTGCATTTGAAAATTGCTTATCCGCATACTCTGACTAAGCAGGGTCATTTTAAATTGCAGTTTAAAACATTTCTTGAATCTTTATCTCAGAATTGTCAATACGCCATTCCACGGTTTCAACTGCGTATGTGTGTTACCAAGGTCAAGTATAAAACGACGCGCGGCTCTTACTGAAAGAATATGAATGCCGCGCGTCGTTTTATCTCTTGATCTTAATCTGCACATGTACGGTTGAAACAGTGAAATGGCTTATTTAGTGTGAAGGTAGAATGTTTAAACTGTATATTTCTGAAATAAATTTAAAAAAAATTAAAGATGTATTGTCACTTGAAAAAATGACAAAAATTAGATTTTTAAAATAACTTGCTCTTGAAGAAATACATAAGTTATGACGATGACATTAGAAATTAGGTTATTTTAAAATTATTTACCCCCAATATTGCAACGTTATATGCTAAAAATGAGCAAAAAACATCAAAAAGGCTGGAAGCCTCAATATTTTTTATTTTTTCTCACTGTAAAAATATTATTAAACAATTTTTAAATACACTAATTTCTATTCTCCAGTTCTTAATTTGATGCTACTTTGATATGATCAAGTTAATTTCAAAAGTTAATGTTGATGATTTTTTTGGTCATTTTTAGGTGACAATATATCTTTAAAGATTTGACCATTTTATTGTTTCTGACTATTTATGAAAACAAGCTTTGCAACTTATAGCCGCCGCACACGTAAGCTATTGGCGTGCAGCAGCGGCACGTGTGGCTGTTGACGCGCGCCGTTGGCTTACGTGTGCGGCGGCCTTTATGCTTCCTTTGGCTTGTCTCTGGCACAAAATGCCAGTGGAAAAGAATATTGCGTTTATCAATCAATTTCAATAAATTAATATTAAACAACTTTCCTAAAATGTTGAGGTAATAGTGAAATTGGTCGATATTTTGAGAAATAACTTTGTCATCAGACTCATAATGATTGGCTTTTTCCAATTTTTCAGGGAAACGTCAGTTCCAAGCGAACGATTGAAGATGTTGTCAGTGACTCGATAAGTTTATGTATACATTTTGTTTATTATCATCATAATGATACCATCATGACCACTAAAATTCTTATCTTTAAATACATTTATTCTTCCTTGCAAACATCTAAAATTATACAACTTACAGTCCGTGTTTTTTGTTTTTGTATAACACTTGGGCTACCACTATTAGAACTCGCGATTCATTGGTAAGATTAGATATTATAGTAATTAAGTTAATAAAGCCATTAAAATATGTATTGGGTTATTAAATTTTTGATTATCACAAAATCGCGATTGTACAGTAAATATAATGCTGTATACCTTTTGGTCTGTGAAATTGCAAAAACACTACCGTACTCGAGCGAATAAGGGCCCTCTAGAATGAGCGCCCATCTCAATTTAAAAATTGTCTTTAGCGTCCTGTTTGAATATACACCTTCCTCTAATTTGTCAACAAATTTAATCATACAGTGAAGCATGTCACCGACCTAATTTGCATCAAATATTTGCATCTCAGAACTGTCGGTTGGTTCGAGCGTCCATCCATTTTTGGATCGATCAGTCTCCAGTAATTAAGACAGTACTCAGTCTCTTTGCATTAAAAATCGCCCCATAATTTTCAACTTTTACCTCAGGCACACTGTAAATTTTTATATCCTCTGTTTTCATAAGCGAACACCAGAAATTGCACAAGACAAAGCACCTAGGCGGTTATGAGTATTTCCGTTTCATAATTTTGCATTATTTAAAACAGTAAGATAATTTTTTCCCTGTTATTGTATGCTTATTGTATGTATATGTTTTTTTTATCCTGTATATATGAATTTTATATTTATATTGATTATTTAAGATTTTAACCAGCCTGTTAGGGGCGATGATTCGCTGCTTGTGTGGATTGAAATAAATAAATAAATAAATGAAGACGATGTTTAAACATGCGCGACAGACAGATCTTTGACCAACACAAAAATCTATTCACAACGCTTACGAAACCTAGTTGTACCTTACGTATTTATTTCTTTATTTGTGGATCAACAAAATGGAAATCCTAATTATTATTTTTTTTATTCGGATGAATTTATGTATATTATTACTTTTTACATTATGAGGAATTTTACACTATGTTTTTTCGCGTGCAAAATATTATTTTAGTTATTGGTCTAAAAGTGTATTTATTTATTTATTTATTTTTATGTATTTATAACAATTTCGACTTTACAGTACAGGAGAGGCCAAGTAGCGTTTAGCTAATTTCCAATGGCTTTCAGAACCTAACATAAACAATATAATAATACAAAATAAGTTTATGAAGAAACAGATAAAATTGCATTTTTAAAGTGATAAACTGACTTAGAATTGACTATATGATTAGGAAGATTATTCCATAGTGCTACTGTTGATGGAAAAGACTAATTAGCACGAGCCCTACATTTAGGAGTCACAAATGTGTTGGAGTGATTATTTCTCCTGCTACAACGACCTGGTCCAACTAGTATGCTTGTCGGTAAGAAATGATAGTTTCTAACAAACCTAAACAAATTGTTTAAAGTCTTATGAATTAACGTCTAGATTTTAAGGTCATACTATTAAATTCTTACATCTGTCGTTATATGATATTTACCAACTTTTACAGCAAACTTTTGATGCAAACCTTTGTACAGAGTCTATTTAATTAATTTGATTATAATATCCAGGATCAAAAACTTGATAAGCATATTCTAAATGTTGACGAATTAAAAGCAACGTATAATTTTAAAAGTGTGTGTGTGAGTCGCAGTCATTGTAAAACTGTCTGTACAAATATCCATCAAGTTTTTTCAATGTGGTACTTCCAACTAGGATCGTTAGATATATTACCTCCGAGGTAGTTATATGTTTCAAAATCATCAATTATGCTATTATTGAGTGTGATAGATGAGTGTTTAGGACGAAACTTACGGAAAAATTCAAATAAATTTAACTTTAAATTAGAAACCCACGAGGTAACTTGGTTTATGTCATTCTGAAAGGATTCTTTAGTTGAAGGCTTTAGTGGTGAATAGAGTACCAAATCATCTGCGAATAAGATTATTTTAGAAGTTGAAAAGTGAGGTTTGTTGATAGAATCGATATAAGAAAAAAATCGATAAATAGCAGGAGTCCTAGGACAGAGCCCCATGAGACACCAGAACGAGTATGAACCAAATCAAAATGACACCCATCAATTACCACTCGTTGGAGACGGTTACTAAAATAACTTGTTAAAATTCCAAAATAGCTGAGTTTATTCATTACGATAAAAATGATTAAGAAGTGATTGAAACGGGACAAAATCAAAAGCTTAACGAAGGTCGAAATGAATACAACCAACCTATTAATATAGAATATATATATATAGAACACACACAAAGAAAGTTATTGTCAATATATAAAGTTTTATTATCAATATATTAGTTTATCTGCATGTTTTATGAAAAATAATATTTGAATTAGTAACCGGAGATCTGATAAACCGTATATCCGGATTTCTAATAATCTTGGAAAATTAACCACGATATTTAAACATATTTTGTTATATTGAATATAGGACGATAATATCCGCTATAGATTATTAAAAAAGATGGATGCAGTGTGCTTCTATTTACAGTTGGTGTAACCGAAACAAGTATTTCGATTTCATTGATAATATTTTAATACATTGATGGTGCATTGATAAATCAAAGAAATTATTTCGATAATCTCGCCCGAGTTGCGTGTTCAAAGCAGGAATTATGGCGGGATGAGGCAATTTATCAGAGAAACAGGAGTATTGTCGTTCAAAATCTTATTTATTACTCACTTAATGAAACCCTTCATTCCATAGACGATAGGTTACACACACCTGTACTAAATCGCAGTAGAAATAGAGAGCTTTCGATTCGTAACGTCGTAGAACGTGGCACGTACTGACGTCATGTCAACGTCACTGCGCATGCGCGTTGCGTTGTTACCCTCTGTCTAGAACGGTCGTTGGGTTATTTTGTCCAGGCACAACGCAATACAAATAATGATGAAAGTAAGGTTTGATGTAACATTATAAACTCCCTGCATTCATTATAAAAAAAAAATAAAATACAGTATACAGTTTCTCTGAATTTATGAAGGTTTTTCAATTTTATGCGTTTTATCAACTTTCCTGTCCTGGTTTTATTGATCATCAAAATTGTGTTTATTCACGCATTTGGCGAGTCATGGCCTACATGCATATCGTCGGTATCGAAATCGATTGAAAATAGAACGTATAACGCACGCGACGCCAGTCATATTTTCGTTTTGTTTTCGTTCCACGCCGTCGCAAATCGAAAGTTCTGTTATCTACAATGTAACAGAAAAACCTGTAAAATTAAATATCAAGCAGGTGACCCGGGTTCGAGTCCCGGTTGGGGCGACTTCTTTTTATTAATTAGAGATACTTTTTTATAACGCATTCATGCTTTTTTTTAAATAAGGTTTTTGCAATGTTAAATCGATGACCATAGGCCTATAAAGTTATAAAGCAATTTTAACGAAAAAACATTATCGACATAGGGTTTCATTCAAAAACAGGGAAAGTATTTTTTTCCCTTTGCATTTCCTGATAGAAAATAGGGAACACACCGACCTCCTTAGTTTAATTCTGGATGCGGCCCTGTCTACCACCGTCCGATCTCTCCTTTCCTTGTCTTTCGATTTGATCGATGTCGATGTTAGCTAACATTACATCTGGGTTGTTTATTTATTTATTTATTTATTTATTCAAACATATTTATACAGGATAAAAAACATAATCAGGTGTGGATCTTAAACCTGTTTTGCATATGGTCCTGTTGCAACAATTTACTTAAATACAAACAT
>JAOTQE010127022.1:0-12317 GCA_025631205.1 Nesometra sesokonis
CTTCATATTTGATTTCTCTCAATATATATATAGCCATGTACAAAATTTGAAAGAAATCCATTTTTTTGAGTCTGCCAACATTTTTTTTTTATATATTTCTTTGATTTTTACAGACAACGGCTCTTAAAACGTTTTTTCGGACTTATGTTCTTCAATACCATACGTCCTTATAATTTTACAAAAAAAAATTCTTAATAAAAATTTTGGTTTTGAACATAATTTTATTTTATGGATTATTACTTTATTATGATATAGATATCAAAGAGTTTTGGTAAAACTTACTCTGATGTATTTATGAATAGTATTCGACCTCTAGTTCAATTAATTTAGCAGCTTTCTTTACAAATAAAATCTCTGTTGTTTTTTATTTTCTATGGTATCTGTATTTACTTTAAATCAAAACTTCTACCATTACAAATTGTTTTTGCGTCGGAAATCTCTCCTTAACGGAACAAATATGCTACACAGCGGTATTACTTTTCATTCATTCATGTTATATTTATTCTCTCATAGCAATATACAGAATGGCATAATGAAATACAAAAAAAATCAAGATTTATTATTATTTAATTGAGCATGAAAAAGGTATAAACCCAAAAAGATGAAAACATCTTGTTTTGGTTATGTCTTGAGAAAATGGAAGATAATTCATTAAATCAGTAATTAAACAACTATACGACAATTAGAAATCAATAAGTCCAATCAATAAATTATAATTTACAAAAATTATACTCATAAATGCAGTCAAATAGTTTACAATTTCATACAGCATACTTTGTAGCTTAATAGATTAATTTAACGTTAGTCATAAAGAAACCACAGGTAACAAGACAAAGTAATCGTAAATGATTACACCCTAGTCTATGTTTTGAAGGGGGTTTTAATTTCTCTGTTTGAATGTTTGTTAGTTTGTTAGTTCATTTGCTTGCGAACAGCCTAAAGCCATAGTTTTCATTCCTTCTGAAATTTTGAAGTAAACCAGCACAATATAGTTAAGGATGCAACCAGAAAAACAATCATCATGTAAAAGACAGACAGACAAAAATACATACAGAACTCATTGCAATACCATATTGCTACTTTTACTGTGATATCTTCTAATAATCAGAGACACACAATAAACAACCTACATACAATTTTCAGGGTCAAGAAAGGTTATGCTTTGAAATTTTAATGGCAGCAGCTAATAGATGGGACCAGAGTGTATCAGTAACTGTCAGGACTGTTTAGTCTTTGGTTTTTGTCACTAAAAACAGAGGACAATAGATACAAATTCAAATAGATTAGAATACAGAATTCATGTGGTAAGGTGGAACAGCACAAAACATTGGGAGAACCTAGATACGAATGATTCTGACATTCTCTAAAAATTTGAAGTAAATCTGTCCAATAGTTTTTGAGATATGGACGTAGACGGACAGAAAGACAGACAGACAGACAGACAGAGAAACGGAGCTTATTGCAATACCCTCTCCCCACTTCAATGGGGCGAGGGTAATAAGATCTATCCCTAGACTATGTAATTATGATCATGCCCTGTCCATTAAATATAAACAATATAGGAACACTCTAACTAAAATTCTAAGAACGGCAAAGAAACATTATTATTCACATTTATTCTCTGTTAACGCAAATAATTCTGTTAAAACTTGGAAAATTATCAATAATGTACTTGGTAAAGATACGTCTAAATCAATGAACAGTTTTCCTACTCAACTTGTTCATACTAATGATGATGGGACTGAATCGACACTAAATACACCAGAACAAATTGTTAATGAATTTAATAATTATTTTTCTAATATAGCTCTTTGCCTATCAAATCAAATACCACCATCTTCTAAATGTTTTTCTGATTTTCTTTCTCAACCGGTACCAAATTCATTTTATTTAGAAAAAACTACACCGGCTGAGGTATTTAATTTAATAAATGTCATTGACAAAAACAAAGCAACTGGGTCAGATGAAATGCCTGCAAAGCTGATTTTAATTGCTGCGCCTTATATTTCAATACCTTTATGCTACATTTTTAATTTGTCATTTAGTACTAGTAAGTTTCCCAATTTATTGAAGCAGGCCAGAGTTCAACCAATTTTCAAAAAAGGCTCAAAAGAAAATCCCGGAAATTACCGTCCCATATCAGTTCTCCCCGTACTTAGTAAAATTATCGAAAAAATATTTTGTTCCAGATTAACTACTTTCTTTAAAAAATTTCTATTTTACTTTCATCAATATGGATTTCGTGAAGGATATAGCACAAGATTATCTTTGATTAATTTAGTTAACACCTTAATTTCAGATATGGATAAAGGTAATTGTTCTCTTGGAATTTTTATTGACTTTAGTAAAGCGTTCGATACTATCAATCATAATATATTAATTTCTAAGCTATCGAACTATGGTATCCGTGGAGAACCTTTATTAACTTATGGAATCGAAGTTTGGGGTAGTGCTTGTTCAACTTATTTAAATCAAATTTTACTTATTCAAAAAATGTACGTTCGATGTGTTACCTTTTCTGATTTTAGAGCTCATTCTCAGCCTTTGTTCAAACACCTCAATATTTTAGACATTTTTAAGTTGTATGAATTATGTGTGCTGAAATTTATATCCGACTTATTTTATTCCCGATTGCCACATACTATTGATTTGTATTTTAAATGTGTAACTCATTCTAAATATACTCGATTTAACAACCCATTTAATTTAGTAATTCCTCAACTGCGCACTTCTCTTGCTCATAACAATATTATTTATCAAGGCCCCAAATTATGGAACAACTTAACAATAGATCTGAGATCAATTTCATCAAAGACAACATTTTCTTTTAAAATCAAAGAATATTTATTAGCTAAAGATTAATCTTCAGTATTGTATCATTGCCTTTATTTTACACACACATTTTGTATTGTTGCAATTTTTTATACAGTGACGAAATTCTTTTTGTGTATTTATTTACTGTTATTTGTTTTTTTTTATTGTTGTTTCTATTATTGTGTATCCTCTATCAACTCATTACTTTAATTATATGTTATTTTTAAAGGCCAAAACCCGACAAGCGAAAGCTTCTTTTTTGGTCTTTTTGTCATATAAATTTTTGATTGTAATTGTATATATAATTCAGTGATGACAATAAAGAATGATGTAGATGTAGATGTAATAATTAACTTAATTAATAAAAATGCTTATAAGACTTGAATAGTGCACAAGAATGAACAAGATGCTTTGATGTTTCTTGTTGAATTTCTTGATTCTTCAATAAGAGTTATAAATTTCTTCGGAGTAATAAACAATTACATCTTTTCTAGCAGCAGGAGCTATGTTGTCCAGTACTCCAGAGTATTTCAAATGCACATGAGAATCAATACTGAGTGTACAGTCTATAATCCTTAACCCCAAATCTCTGCTGATATTTCGATTATCAATTACTGGTTACTTATGATGATGGTGGTGACAATTATGTTGATGTTAACGACGGCGGAGGCGGCGGCGACCGCGACCACGACGATGATGATGATTATGCGATGATGATGATGTGACAATGGGGATGATGATCACGTTGACAATCACAATGAATATGATAATATCTGGAATATATTAATTAGTTAAATTAATTATTAACTCACCGTATCACCTTGTTGGCCTTTCAATCCCATTCCAGGAGGTCCTGCTACACCTTGTTTACCTTCTAGTCCAGGTGCTCCTATCATTCCTTGTTCTCCTGTATCACCCTATGTTAATCAAACAAAACATTGATTACAATATTTAATACTTAATTACAATGTGAAAGTTGTTTAATTCATTTAAATAAAATTGACAATAATGTTCCAATCTTTTGTTTAGCTTTGGGTATTAAAAAGCTGATCCTGATTTCAAAATATGTGGGTCATTTGGGATATTCGGGCTTGAGAAACAAGATTTTTTAGGCCTAAAGTCGGGCAATCACTGTGTCGTACGACGGCCGCAATACTAAACCGTCACTCCCTGTGTGTGGGGTTTCCAGACACGATGCGAGTCTTCTACTCATCGGGCAAATCACTAAAAAACTGACAGCCGATGAGTAGAAGATTGTCATCGCGTCTGGAAACCATGATCGTCGCACAACGCAGTGACTGCCCAGCTTAATATGTGACGAAAATAATTTACATTTTTGTTACAATAAAAATATTTGGAAAATATAAAATATTACAACTGTAAACAAAAATTGAACTATCATAATCAAATAATTAATTTATACAAATTAAGATAGGCTTGATGTTAATGTTTTCTGTTGTAGAGTAGTGGCGAACTGGAATAGTTTCCCTAAGATGGTTATGGAATTTTCTCTTTATTGGTCATCCCCTAAATTTCATTGGGCCAATCCAGAGCTCCCAAATCTCCAGGATTAGACTGGAGTCTCCAGGAATGTTGCTTCATCTCCCAGGCTCCAGGAAATCCACAATTTTCTCCAGAAATTTGAATATTTGTCAACAATTAAACCAAATATAGCAACATTTAATAATAAACACCTTTTTTTTAAATCAAATCATTGTTGTTAATGACCATTTAGTACCCAAGAAAAATGGTGACCAAAGAATGTTCAGGATTTCTGGTTTTCCAACTTGGAAGCTCTGCCAATCTCAACTATAAATCTACACTTTCGCTTATAAAATAAAATTTTACATCATTTCATTACACATTGTTCCACCACAAATTGTACACCTTTAATCATCTACCACATTGGAAATATTGTTTTAGGCTAAGTTCTAGATGAGTCTTATAAGCTATTTAACTTAACAACCAGCCCAAAGATATCAAGCAAGTATCAGAATCAAAGGTACTTCTACTTGTCCTTTCTAAAAATTACACTGAACTACAATTTTTTTAAACATTCAATAATAATATTTTAAATAAATAACACCATCAATGTACTGTACAGTGCATTTAGGAGTTACTATATCAAACTCGCATATCAGAGGAAATGAGTTTATTAACCTAAAAAATTCATACAGAAGGCAGGTCTAACGTGGCGTCTGGATTTTAGCAAGGTAGCATTAGCTTTATTTACAATTTTATTTACACAAACAGCTTCTATTAATAACTTCTTCATCAAACATTCTACATGCTTTATTGACAATTGTGCCTGTATTGCAATTTTCATTTAAAAAAAAATAAACTACAGAGTTCTCATCACAAAAACACAGAATCAATTTTCCAGCATCTCAGGGAACCTCCTTTGTAATGGCCAGTCATGTTTTTGTCACTTCCTAAAGACCATGTCAAAAGTCATGCTGCTGCAGTTACTGCAGTAATTACAACAGCAGAGAATACATGTGTCGATGCAGTCACCAAACAAAATATAATGGCAGTGGATTACTGCAGCAACTTCAGAAGGCTTAACAGCAATAGGTTACCATAGTAGAATAATGTTCGTCCAAGTCAAATGGGAGGGGGGGGGGGCCTGGGTCGGTTGGCCCCACTTGGATCTGTGCCTGCAAGTGAATAGGTTTTGGGCAAATTTTTAAATAGGTTGGCCTGTCGAGAAATATTTAATTCAGCAGGAAGTAAAATTTATTATAATATTTGTCAAAGGGTGCCGCGTAAAGTTGTACATTTAAGCCAGAGGAAATTAACCAGGATTTGAAATCTCTGGTATCAACCGGCATTATTATCAGCAATCGCTATCCCTATTGCGGCACTTAGACTCTTCCTTATCATTACGATCTCAATCATGCGGCATCTTCTAACCGACATACACTCTTCAACCTGATTGACAACACCACCAGCTCATTCTAATCCCATTAAGTTCAATAGATATTAAACTAAATAAGATTAAGGTTTGCTTTGTTATTTACATAAAATTATATGAAAAATGAAATGTTATGTGATTGATAGTCCCCTTGTAAAAGACATACCCGCCTTCCTCTGCGACCCTTTTGACCTGGGCCTCCTGGACGACCTGGTCCTCCGGGGCGACCTGGTGTTCCCCTTGGACCCTATTGCAGTTAGAAATGAAAAATGAGTAATATATGCCAGAGACAGACTCTATACTATTGTTTGATAAATATTACAATTTTTATATTTCAATATTTTATTTACATCTAATTGGAATAAACAGTTTTTGTTTCATTACATTTTAATTCTATTTTAGAGACAGACCATACACTATTATTTAAGTATAATTTACTAAATTTCATAATTAACATCTAATGAAATAAAGTATTTAGTTTAGTTAGTACATTTTTATTTTCTTTTTGTTAAATTTCATTGTATACAATATTTCTTATAGGCTTTTAAAACAAAAATATTTTCATTTAATTATTATAAATTATAGCTCTTTAATCTTTTATCTTTAAACCTTTGCTGTAAGAAACAAAAGTACTAACATAATATCGGCATGTCATGCCTGACAGCATTTGTTATTCAAATGCTTACATTTTTGTTTTATTAAAAAAATGATTTAAAAAAATTAAATTAAAATAATAGAAAAAAAAGTATAATTTAATAGATAGCATATGTCATATTTTTAATTTTACTAATAAACATTTAAGATTATTATTACTGATATTAAAATACATTAATTCTTATATTAATTGCTATAAGCAGTCTTAACATTAATTCTGTCTATACTTGTGACATCACACACGGTCTTTGATATTCAGCGGTCTTAGCAGTTCGTGGTATTAAACATTAATGTCTGCTTGGAGGAGGCCTTAAATGGTCTTACATCACTTTTGCCATGTTACCATTATTTGACCTTGAACTGGCTGTTTTAATAAATTGTTATAAACATTACTGGTTATTCATGCACCATATGAAAAATTAAACTTGTCTAACATTTTTGTAAAAAATTGAATGCAATGAATCACAAAAATATAGTGAACTCAATTACTGTTATTCGGGAATGATTGTTTGTCTTAGATCTGAGGTTGAATTTGCTAGGCCGTCTATAAGTTAAGACTGCCAGTTAAGACTGTTTTATAGCAATCCGCGATATTAAAATAATTAATTACATCAGATTATTTATTTTTATTAGTCCGAATCTGGCAAAAATGAAAATAATTAATACAAATGAATAAATTAACATAACGTCTGTAATTTGCATGCAGAGGCAGGCAGGCATTACTATGCTGTTTTTGTGAATTAAAAGCCTGTGCAAAGTGAAAACTTAATTATGTTCCAAAGTTTTGTGTATAATGTGTATAAGGCATGTGCTTCATGCAAAACAAAATTTGTGCATTTGATTATGATAAATTGATGGGTGAAATTCACTTCACTTAATTTAAGTTAGAGATTAATCAATGAGTGTAGTTAGTGGGGGCCAACCATCCCAAAGCTTTTAGATCTGCAAGCAGCATAATTTTAACCACCCTCCCTTAAATGTTTGGAATGTAGCTGAAAGTGCTGAGAGTATAGCAAAAAATAAAAATATAAAATACATACAATGCTTATTAAAAGAAAAAGTGATGGTGATGTCCTCCTAACAAAAGCATGACACTCCAATATTAATTACCTATACAAATCCACTTCAACCAACAGGATTAAAAACATAATTCTTCCATTGACAACAACTTCATATAGATTTGCTCATCTCCACAACATTCATACAATACCCTCAGCAGTTTTCCATTGACATAAATATATTCTATGAATGGATCGTTGAAATGCTACTAACAGGGCTGGTAAATTTTTAAGGATGGAAGGGACATAAAAAGACCGAGTGTGACGTTTGAAAATAATAAGCCTGTAGATGCTCATAAAACACTTTGGCTGGTATTCTTGAAAGTGGACTAACTTTAGTCCAGAACTAATACAGATTTAATCTGAGACTTACAGACTATGGTATTCTCAAAGTGATCTAACGTTTGTCCAGATATAAACCCGGCAATAAAGCATTCTAGATTTCGTTTACCGAAGAAATGGGTTTATGGATAGTCCAGTATCAACTAGTGCATTTCTAAGGTTAGTCCTGGACAAACTTTCGAGAATACCAGCCTTAGAATATAAATTCATAATGTTTTGGGAGTGTCAATTCATACATAATTTGTATTATTTTTCATTTTATGCTGTTTGAAGGATTGCAATGCGAGATGTCAATAAACAAATAACATTTGTGGTACATCAAGTATGTAGATGTATGCTATTTTATTTTATTAAAACAAATTTGTGTTTACCGTCGAGGACCATCCCCTCTTCAAAACATAATCGAAAAAACATAACCCTATATCTGCATCCTTAAACCCAACTATCGATTTGTTAATCATTGACAGGAAATATCGCAAAAACTTATATGTGGCAGAGCCGAATTAATGAGACATAAGTCGCAAACGCTAGTTTTCACAATAGGCGGAAATTTAAAACATTTTTAAAATTTTATTTTATTTCAACAATATACAGTTTATACATTCAACTATACTATACCTTAACACTTTTCAGATGATCAAAAAATGTTTTAAAAATGCAACTTAAAATGACCTTGCTTAGTTAATGTATACGGATAAACAATTTTCAAATACAGTTTTTTTCAAAACTTACATTTTGAATGTTGAAACTTAGAATGTTCATAATTTCGCAAGGAAACATCGTATGAAACTGATTTTTTGTGTATGTTAAAGACAATAATGTGTAGTTTTATAACACATAGAAAACTCAATTTTCAATTTCCCGACTTATGTCTTATTTGGCTTGGCTTTGCAACATATAGGAAGGAGTGTAAACTCTTTGAATCTGATAAGGTGCAACAAGCCTGCTGTGCACACCTTACTTACTATATATCTTCACATCAAGCTCAGTTTACAAACAATAATAGCACATAGCAAAATTTGTAAAAGCAACATCAGTGATTTGCACTTATCAATGACTGCAGTGAATAGAACAAAGCAGAGAACAAATTGATGTGAACAAAGTTCCCTTTTGTTTGCTTGTGTCAATTTTGTGCTTTTCTTATTATAAAGAACACAGATTTCAGTCGATTCTCCAAAAACCAGCCACCAAAAAAAAAAACAAATTTTACACTAAACTAAACATTTTTTTTTTCTGAATTCCAAACTGTTCAGGAAACCAAAAAATGTTGATGAACCAAAGGGTGACTGATTTTGGGAGAAGTGACTGGATTAGTTTTATTACGATACATCAGACCTGCCAACCGTTTGGTCTTGACAATCTAAAGGATTTTTGGAAAACCTTCTGGAGATTTATCAACAATTTTGTGTTTTCGGATTTAACCAAAAGATGGTGTAGGCACTAAAAAAGGTCAACTGTTTGCTGTCGTATATTCTGTGCCCGTGCCATGAAGTTGACCATTGGTTGTGACATTCAAATAAAAAAATGTGTTTATTGCATCGTGAAGCAAGCAGTAAACAAATACATTGAATTATAGCAATCAAATGAATCCAATTTGTGCATCAAAGTATTTTGCAGGGACCTAGTAAGTTAGGGAAATTGGATTAAATACTTTTTTTAGCTTTCACAAATGTATATAGTAATATTTAGCTTGCTGTTGTTATTTGTGAGCATGTGCTTCCTACTAGCAAGCTTGACGAAAAGTGGGCTGACCTACTTTATAAGTAGGCCTAGTTTTTCACTTGGAGGTTTATAGTGGGTCATCAACTACATAGTTCTTATAATTCTTTTTTAATTGATTATTTGTTATTTTTTTGGATATGGATGTAAATTTCATAAATACAGTTTAAGATGGACGGACAGACAGACAGACGGACAGACAATCGAACATATTAATTTGTTCAGGAAAACTGGAGATGTGTTCAATTTTGAGATGGCACTTGGCAGATTATGGTGAGTTGGCAGGTCTTTTAAAGCACTTATACTTTTTTCTGTTCATTATATTTTTGCAAGCCTGGTGCTTTATACAAACCAATCTATTTTGACTACTTACCTTTAGCCCTGGTTCTCCCTGAGGTCCAGGTGGCCCTGGTAAACCCTTTAAAATAAAATAATGGCGTAATTAATATCATTGCATAATATGTCATACATCATACTGCATGTGATATGTCTATCCTCTTTAATGCAAGACTCAAAATTAATGCAGAGGTCCCAAGTTTGAGAAGTTAGAAAATCAGAAGATTTTATGTTGCCTGCATTGTCAATCATATTTGCGTAAATGCAAATGTGCGACGCAGAAAAAGTACATAACAACATGTAAAAATATCTATATTGTTGTATATAAATTGAATTTAACACTGAGCAGAACTGGTATTTTTTTAAGGGACAGCTAATTATGCACCTAGGCTAGACCAAGACCCACTATGAATATTTTTGAGAGACACTTAAAATTTTCAGGAGAAAAATGTATTTTTTCAGGAGGGGCGGGAGATGACTCCAAAAATCAGGAGACTCCCACCATTTTCAGGAGACTTGGGACCTCTGTTAATGTTTAAATAAGTTTGCCAGTTAACACAAAATATTAAAGAGCTTCAACAGCACATGTACATTAAAGTGTACAATAAGACTCTTAATCGTTTCAAAATCTATACATTCAAATATGAGGTGTCGTGTTATATGCCAGGTCATTTTGTGATATTAAAAACAAGGCAAAAAGTCATAATTTGATTTAAAAAAAACAGATTTCTGTTGATTTGTTAAGTTTATTACTTAAATTTTATGATTATAACTTGCTGTTTATGTTTATTTACAATAATCATGTTTTTAAACTATATTTTGTAAAGGCTGTTTTTCAAAATCAATGGGAAAACATGCAGGAAGTCAACAGTTGTTTATCTTTAAAGTCGATTTTCTCCAAATTGTTTTTTTATACATGCGTATTTCAAAATGATTTTCCTCGGATGGAAAAAACAGTAAAATTAGGAAAGAAATTTAAAACCTGGGCCCTCGAGCACCAACTTCAGAGGAGAAGGGCTAAAATCTGACGAAAAACACCCAATATCCAGGAATTGGGGTAAAAATAGTGTAAAAAAGCTTTTTTTTTTTTTGCTTCTCAGAATTTAACCCAGGTTGATCACCCCCCTTTGCCAAATTCTGGTTACGCCCCTGTAAGCTGACTGTGCCAAAGTTAAATAATTTACACGGCAAACTTCCTGGCAAATTCATATTTTTCATCAATTAAAAATAAAGGACTATATTGAAAACAGTATATATTGTATACTCCATGTATTATGTACATTAGTACATATTTGTCATGTTTTTTCATTATATATACTGAATATATTCAATCCTGCATAAATATGTTAGAATTAAAAAGAAATAAATATACTACTAATAATTAGTCAATAGTCCATGTTCTGTATTGTCTTTGATTTAAGTTGGCCCAACACAAGATTATTTTTATAATCTTCTCATGCATTTTGCCTTCTTCTCTTCTCTTCGGTATATTTTAGTTCTTATCATGTAAATAAATTACATTCATACATTATTTTTATTTTGTAATATTATCAAATAAATAAGTTTTAAATTGAAAAAAAAACAATAATTATTAATATTAATAATTATATATTAATATACTTCTAATTTGATTGAATTACTCTGCTTTATTAAATAAAATATGTATTATTAAAAATAAAATATATTATTAATGAATTATAATAAAGTAGGTGCAAGCTGGCTTACCTGTCTTAAACTTATTAATTCCGTGATTTGCTGAAGATGTGAAAGTTAGCGATAGATGTGGATAAAAGACAGGCAAAATATTAAACATGGAATCATATTAAATGTAATACAACTATAATTGTTAGAATGCAATAAAACTTTAATGGCAGATATAGGAGTGTGTACCGAAGGGTTTGTTTGGAGGGAGTCCCCCTTCTGGTAGAAATTTTAGGAAATTAAGCTACTAAGCAGACATTCTTAAGTGGAATCAAAAAAGAAGTTCAGCTTAAATTAATAGAAAGTACAATGTACCAACGTATCTTATTATCAGGTAACTTGTATACATGAAAAGGACAAACATAAAACTACCCTCATAGTAGTCTAATCATAGACGGAATCGACTTTATTGGAATGGAAACCAGTGAAGTATGCATTCAGTGGCGGCACCAGGGTTTCCCCGACAACAACAATATATATATTTCCTCTACATTATCATTCATAGTGACCCAAAATATTTTAACAATCGAATAATAATATAACAAATAGTAACCTCTTGGGGATGAAAATGAACAGCATCCTAAAGACTGTTTTTCGTGTCTAGGCTGGGAGTGCCCTTCCTTAAATTAATTGGGTTAAACTACACATCTCGAGATACCACTGCTTTCAGTGATAGGTAGCAGAGGCCTAAAATGATAGATAATTTATTTATTTATTCAATACTCAACAGCAACGAAAGTTGCCACTTACAGAATATGAACATAAAGAACATCAATAAC
>JAOTQE010127044.1:0-12315 GCA_025631205.1 Nesometra sesokonis
TTATTTTCAAACAAAAACTATAACAAACATTGTGTTTGGTTGAAAATTTTTTTTGATTACAATCACTGCTGAAAACCTTTAATCTCCACCTTCCAATAGTCTTGGTACCATTATAATACTTGCATCTTAGAAGAACACAAGCCTGGTAGTAAATACATCACATTTCATTGAATAATACAAGTAAGTAGAGGTTGTGGTAGATCATAAGATTAATTGCAAGCTTTTTGATCTAGTCTGACACACTAGTGGGCCTTCAAAAACATTTCAATTTTTCAAAAAAGAAAACATAAATCAGAGACGATTTCAGAGGTCCCAAGTTGGAAAAACAGAATTCCTGGAGATTTCCTCGTGGTCGTTCTACCACTGTTTGTCTACCCTTCTTGAAATGTGTGTACAAATGCCCTTATAAGCTCAACATCTTGTCTGTTATGAAATGTAGTTTCTAATATGCCTAAAATGTGTTATTACTACTTCCCAAAACATTACTGAACTTCACAGTTGCTTCTCAACCAATATTTTGAAATAAACAGGGCAATTTATGCTCTTCTTGGGAAACTTTTACAATACCTGGAGAATTTACTGGATAAAACTAAATTCCGGGAGAAAATTTGATAATTCCGGGAGCCCAGAAGATGATCCAAACTTCCTGGAGACTCCAGGAAAATCCTGGAGACATGGGAGCTAATTGAAAGCAAGGAATACAATACCTACCTCTGAATTCAGTTTCTAAGAAAGTTTGTGCAAATCTTAGCACTGAATGACACTTGTTTTTTATGACAGTTCGAGGTGTAGGATCAGCATCAATTGTAATGTAAAGAACCCCCTCGTGTGCATGGATGATGACAAGCAATGGTTCTGTTTCTACCTGGAAATTCTCTTGAGAAAACTGGAAAAAATAAATAAACAAAATCTAAGATATGTAATGTATAATTAGATCTGTTGAAAATGGTCAAGTTATACCAGCTTTACAACTTTAATTTTTACATTGTAAAGTATTTTTTTATATACATGTTTACTGTTTTCACTATTAGAGTCAGATTATTGCAATTCTTTGCTGGAAGGTTTGTGTGTAGTTCTGCAGCCCTGATATGCTTCCCTACACCATGAAGACAAAATAGCATGCCAATTATTAGAGTTAATTTTTTAACAAATTTTTATCTAGTTTTGTATCATTTAAAAAAAAATTAATGCCCATACTACTACATCCTCTGTTCTGCTTGCTGATTACATCTTCTTGAAACAATTCTCTATTAATCTCAAGGTTTATTAAACTTATTTGTTTTTCTATCCAGGCATGTTATTCTTTGGGATCTTTTCCAATTTCTGTTACAGAGTGTTGAAACTTAGGTTTATTTAAGAATATTTAAAAAATATGTGTTATTTGTATTTGTGTCTTTGAAATTGTTATGAATCGGCACATTATAAATGTATACTTATTGTTATCACTAATAAATATTCAGGTATTTTGATTGTTGCTTATTTCCGAGCAGTTTAACAAAACAACAATTTAGAAATTACATTCTCTAAAAATTAACAAAGCCTACAAAACTTACTGGTACTGCTATCGCTTGCCTAGGTCGTGTCTCATCAAGTCTGACCCATTTACTCCACTTCTCCCAAATGTTCTCATTGTTTTCAACTGCATCACTTATACCAACTGAAACGTACAGTTGCCTTGGTCCAAGTAAGTCTGGAGACTCACTATGACTTGGAAGATTCCATTGCGCTATTGGGTGAACTTTATCTTTGGCATATGGAATTGGTATTGCACATAATGTATCCTGATTATTTATTGATATCTAAAAAAAAAAAGCAAGTTTATATAATTAACAATAAGTTAGTTCAGCTTGGAAAAGGCCTCAATGTGACTGTTGAAAGTAAGTTGATAGATGCATTTGTATTGGTGTAACAACAATGGTGCTATTGGCGATAATGATGATAAGCTAAATAAGGGTTGGATTTGGGGTCCCTCTATGGGGGTTGCCAACTAACCTCCGGCCCAAATTGTCAGTGGCCCTCCATGATGTGGCCCTCGAATGGTTTTGAGGGTTGCCACGGTGCCCCCTGAAACTCCGCTGGAGGCAAATGTGTGTCTATACTGTCCTCTATTGGTGAGAAAAACTAAAAATGTAAATAGGAATTACCTACTTAGGCTTATCTATTAGCTGCTGTCCTTAAAATGACAAAACATACACTTTCCTGACCTGAGAACAGTAATGAAGTGTTTTTTCCTGATCAATTTGAGCTCAATTCCTTATAAACAAAATTCATTCCCCCTAAGATTCACAGGCAAACAAGCTCTTTACTGTATATTATTAGGCCTACGCATGCCATCGAAATTTGCTACTAATGTATAGTACAGTTTACAGTAACTGATATTTCTGACATGTTGGATAGAAAAACATAGGTGAGGGTGTAATCATGTATGATTGCCTTGTTTACCATTTCTTTACAGTTGGTTGTGTCAACAAGCCTCAACATTAGATTATGTTTGCTGTTATTAACCAATAACACTCTTTCTCTGATGCTTATAATTCTCATTCCATACTTCATTGAGGAGGTAATGTTCAGATGCCAAACACTCTGTCAAAAAGAACAAATAAATTAATTATAAATTTTTATTTTTTTATTTTTATCTTATTCAATTCATAGCCAAACATTCACTAACAGGCTGAGAGCAAACAAAACAAATAATAAAAATATTTTCACATTAAACACATTTACAAATTTCAGATTTAAACACAGGTAAACTATCATAAAAAATATTATATCTATATTGTCAACAATTAAGGTATTAAAAATAACAGCTAATCTTTGAAATAAACCCCTCTCTTGTAACGTCCACTCGTCAAAAAGGTACAAAAAATAAGTTCCTTGAACGAGTATGACCAGAAATGTTTAATTTAAACTTTAAATTTAAAAGTTACAGTCAAATATAGAATTAATACATTTATAAATATCTTATTTTATACGATCTGATAAATATAATAACCATTTACACTACAATTCTCACCATCCTCGTCAACACAAGCTTAGTATGGTTTGATCTCTACCCTTTGAAAAAAATAAACCCATCTGACTTGGTAGATCTTCCATGTTAAATTAGTATGGAGATCTACCTAGCAACACAGAGAACCACCTAGTAAAGTAGTATATAATTACCCTATCGGTTGATGTTATTAATGCCTCAAGGTTTATTCTAAATAATGGCTGTATTATCCTATTTGTAGAGAATTGCTGAGTATTTCCTTGGTATTATCCACTGATATGATAGTTAACACTGTTAACTACCTTTATCTACCTTGTCACTACCATTATCTACCATGTTAACAGAGTTATTTTTTTCAAAGAGTAGTTGCCAGATGTCACAATATCAATCAGATTCAATAGCAAACAGAGATGAACTATTTTCAACTCTACATCAAGCTTTCACAACATCTAGTTCATACCAAAGATAAAATCATGGAAGAAGAAAAATGTGGAACTACCTACAAAATCAGCTGTTTACATTGTGAATTCGTCTACATGGGGAAACCGGCAGGCCCTTACATACAAAAATCAATGAACAGAAGAAAGACAACACGCACAATACTCAAGCTGTTACCATCAGAGCCATTTGCACATCAGCACATCATAACACGAAAATACAAAACAAATCAATCACATGGTAAAGTTTAACCACGCTCCAGACTGGACTAACACACAAGTATTACAAACAGAACATCAAGGAAAAAAAACACGACAAATTAGGAAGACTATTTGGATTAGAAAACATGATAACAACATGAACAAAGAAGGGGCTTACAAGCTATCTAAAATCTTTAATAAACTATTTGTTCCTGAAAAAACTGGAGGACACTGTACAATATCGTCAGCTCCTGTAACAACCAACCAATCCTTGTCTGATGAGGCAGCAAGGTAATCGCTGCGAAACATAACAAGTACGTATATTTTTGGCTTACTTATGATTACCTTTTTCTACGTATAAGTACTATGGTCGTAGTTTAGCATAGGGATTATATCATACTTGCTAAATTATAAGGAATTGTAGTGTTATAGTTAAATGTATAAATACCTCTCTATCGCCTTCCTTGGTAATTGTATAGAATACACTGCCCTCTGGAGGCAGTTCGTTGGGTCCCATTTCATGCCAAGCAGGTGGTTTATCAGCAAGTACAAATAGTGGATTCTCAGCAAATGTTTCTCGAAAACTGCCATCAAATATAAGGTTAATGTGACCCTAATGAAAACAGACAGAAAAAAAAATCATGTCATCTGCAAAGAATGTTAGGCCAATAATAATATTGACTGATGTAGATTCATCTAACCAGGTTTACATTATTATTGAGATTGAAATGTTATATCTCTGGATAAAAAAAGTTGGAACTTGCATTTTGAGCTTTCAAAAATTTGGTGTGAAAGGGGGGATAACAGAGGCAATCTATATCAGGTTGAATAGACTCGTTGAACGGAGGATGCCAGATGATTTAATCTTTGTAACATGTAATAACAACCTAAGGACAGGATTGGAGGAAGGGGGCCGTGGTTCACCAGCCTCAACATTGACGTCAAAGTCCCTATGACAAATTAACCTACATCATGTCATAATTGTGAACAAGACTATAAAAATAGTTGAAAGTTCAAAATGTAAGTTCCTCATTTTTTTATCCAGAGATATAAAGTTTCAATCTCAATAATAAGAATAATATTGTTAAGCCAACAGCAGTACCAGAACATTACCATCTTCTTACCTCAGCTCCCCGCTTCGTCAAATATATAGCAAAATTAATTATCAAATTCAACTTAAACAATTCTTTCCTTTACAATGACTAATCATGTCATGTTTAAGGATCCAAATAGAATTACATTTCTTTAGAACATTTTTAGGCTATAAGAGTGTTTGATTGTTGCCATATATAGTATCGCCTGTTTGGTGTAATGGTTTTTTGGCAAGTTTGTACACAAGGTAAGTTCCCAAACAATCCTGTAAAGAAACGAGCGGTACTGGGTCTGGATCTCAACAAGATATTTACTCATAGAAGTACTGATGAAAAAAGTTGATCCTATTGTGACAGTAAAACGGTCACAGTACCAGACTTAACTTTGCCTTGAGTGATACAAGAGTATTTCAAAGAATGATGGTTCATACAACATACATTAAGGTTTTAAGTCTATTATTTGTAATTAAAATGATAATATATGCTGTAACTATCTGTTGGAAAATAAGAAAAAGGATATAAATTTGTTAGTAAATGTTTAATTTCATAATACAAAAATACTGGACAGAAGGAAAAGAAAATAAAAATGGAATGGTAATCTAGAATATACAGTAATTAAAAATCATTGTAAAATGATTATATAAAATCATGGCGTTTATTACCACGGGTCAAGATGCCTGCCTGTCACGTTTCAAATTCAGAACTTAACTCTGAAAGCTTAATAAATTTATTAAATTTAATTAAACAAATCCAATAAATTTAAGGAATACCCCAAATGTTTTACAATTTTTGAAAAAATTAATATCTGCATGGGCTTTTGTTAATTTTGTATTCTGTTCTGAAACTGACGACAATCTTGCTTGGTAACCTGATTGGATGAAGGAATGTCGTTGATAATACAGCCATATTTCCATACAGAAAGTACCACACATACAGAAATGATTGATTGTTGTTCTCTGACAACATCCTCAGAGCATTAGACTAAAGGAATGTGTTAACTAAGACTATAGCTTAAGTAAGATGTTGAAATAATATTCTAAATTGAACAAACTATTATATTTAATATCAATAAATCATTAAAATTTACCTTAAATTTTTGAGGTGCCACAGCTTTTCCAGGCTTTAAGTTTAAGTCTGGTTCACCTTCCTCCAACACCACAGTCTAATTTGGACTGATTTACAATGAGACACCAGGGCATGACATCAATGATGATGGTGTTGACCTCTGACTAGTGTTGATGAAGACTGACCTTTAGGTCAGTGTTAGGTTGTTGTATGTCATCAAGATTGTCTCCTTTTGTGTTGTCAGCATCAGAGTCAATACTGGATAATCTATGATTAATAGTATTTATAACAGTGTTATATACTGTTTAATGATAAATGTATAGTTTAAAGTATATCACATGGTATGCATACTTTAATTAAATGTCATAGAAGTACCTAATAATTTTTTTTTAAGAACAATGGTCAATCTTTTCATAATCATGCTGTAAACATTGTCAAAATCTCTCGTGCTGTTATTATAAAGTGTGGTGTGCTTATTCCTATTAAACAGCTTGGTTGCAGGGTAAGTAAATGGCTTATACCTCTTCCCACTGGAGCCAATGTATGGCCAGCTAGCTTCGATCTCTTTCTTCCAGTCATAGGCCATCACAGGAATTGTCAGCTTGGGTTCATCTTCCTCAATTTCTTCACTTCTTTGAATGATGTCGTCCAACAGTTCAGTAGACACTGGTATGCAAGGGTTTGATGGTGACGTATTTTCACTGAAATATTTAACAAATATTTGCTTCTAATGTTTTCCAATAAATTCTAAATTCACATAAAAATAAATTCTAATCACTATTAAGAAATAATTGATGACTTGGTCCACTCCGAAGGTTATGATTTTATTTTTTGTAGCCAAACAGTCCATCTTCATCTGCCATTGACAGGGTCTGTATGAACCAATACACCAGAGTAACACTCTGTACTGGGTTCTTTAAAGCGCACATGAGCCACTTGTATACATTGAGCTAACGCCGTATAATCCTTGGAGAAACATGTACTCAGAATGGATGGCAGTCATACCTGAAAGAGCATTGAGATGGACACCACCTGGCAAAGGAAAACCCAGAAGGCCAAAAAACACCTGGTGCAGAACCGTAATACCAAAACTGTGGCTGAAATAAATCTTACCTGGGGTGAAGCACAACATTTTGCAAGAGATAAAAACAGCACTCATAAAACCTTATACCCCAGTAGAGATAAAGGGGATTATTTAAGTTTAAAGTGCACATGAGCCATTTGTACGCACTGAAACTTTGGTTTTCCTTATGCTAGAAAACTTGTTTGACCACCACTTGGAGCCAACTGTAAACCTGTGCTTATATTAGCTACGGATAACATAGCTGGATAATGGGAAAAATGAGATTAAAGCTATGGATGTGCCACATACCTGAGTTGAAATGTTGCTGAGTGCCATGTAGCTGGAATGACATCATACAGATCTAGCTTGTTTCCTTGACCTCTGACATTGTAGACTTGTACAGAATTGAACTTCTTACTGTGTAGGCTCATTACCAATGGTCTCGGAAGATGGCTTCGCACGGTGAATAATGGACTAAAAATAATCTGAAAAACAGTTGAATAAGAAACTGGTTAAATCTTATTGTTAGGAAACTTTATTAAGGCTCTAGCTGTTGGTATGAACATTTTTATAGATATAAAAATGGTTTTACAAACGAACAAAATGTACAAAATACAACAAACGTTCTCACATATCCAAAAAGGTCCGCTAATCAACTTCAAGTAAGAAAGTATAATGTATACTCCAAGCAATGAGATACACGCCATAGTGACAAGATTCAATATTTCGACATAAATTATGTCATCATCAGGAATCACATACAGTGTTCACTTTCTATCGTTTATAAACTTACCAGTCTTTGTGTCTCTCCGGAGTGTTCCTCTGTGTATATTCGGCACCAAAGCTGTGTAACACTGCCATCTTTAGAGGAAACCTATTAAAGACAAATCATGCATTCATTGTGAGGTCTCACCACAAAATGAGTCTCATGGTAGGAAATTCCGAAATTGTGTTATTGGTACCATCTAATAGAGAAAACTATCCACAGCTTAAATGACATTCAACGTATAAGTAGATCTAGAAATATGAGCATTTGAAATGTTCATGTATGGCAACACAGTTTTGAGAAAAATTGCCAATAAGGCAATCTAAATATAAAAAAAATTAAAAAGGTATAAATTTCACAAAATCTGCATGAAGGACACTTTGCTTTATGATAATTGGAAATGTAATTACCATGTTATTCATTAAAATGATTATAACTAATTTTTTCAAAAATCTGACTTTGACAAATATGTGAGGTGTCACCACAGAATGAGTCGTGTTGTACAGAAAACCAAAATTGAGTTATTGTTGTATTTGGATAGAAGAGATTATAAGCTGTAAATTGTTTTTGAAATGAGGTTCATAGCCTCAGTATAACCAGAGAAAAATCATTTTAAAACATAGGTGTATGAAAACACTCTTTGGAGAAAATCGACCTTGAAGATAAACAACTGTTGACTTCTTGTATGTTTTTCCATTTGTTATGAAAAACAGCCTTTACAAAATGTAGTTCAAAAACATGTTTATTGTAAATAAATATAAACAGGGAGTTTGTAATCATAAAATTTAATTACTAAACTTAACAAATCAACAAGAATCTCATTTTAGTGAAATTATGATTTTCTGTCTATTTTTGTGAATATCTCAAAATGACCTGCCGTACAACACGACTCATTTTGTCACGACACCTCACATATTTTGGTTATCTCAATCTGAGCTCACCTAGGATGCAATTTATTTTGTGGTGAGAGCTCACAATTAATACTAAAAAAATTAGAAATGTTAGACTTATTTGACTTTTGTTTTGACTTTATTTGAAAATATTTACAGGTTCTGAAAAGTGCTAATAATATTATTTACTGGAGAAAATGCTGTATTTTGGATGATCAATTATTGTGAAAGTTTACTATATTATTATTTTAATGTCTTCAGACCTTTCCAGGAGTCAGACTGAATTCTATTCTTCTAAATGAGGTGTCATCACAAAATGAGTCGTGTTGTACAGAAAACCAAAACTGAGGTGTTGTTGTATTTGGATAGAAGAGATTATAAACTTTAAATTGGTTTTTAAATTAGGTTCATAATTTCAGTATTAATAGAGAAAAATCATTTTAAAACATACATGTATGAAAACACACTAAGGAGAATATCGAATTTAAAGATAAACAACTATTGACTTCTGCCTGTTTTTTTCTATTGATTGAAAATAGCCTTTGAATGTAGTTCAAAAACATGTTTATTGTAAATAACCATAAACAGGATGTTTGTAATTATAAAATTTAAGCATTGAACTTAGAAAAATAGAAATTTCATTTTTTTTAAATGATGACTTTCTGCCTATTTTTGTTGATATCTCAAAATCACTTGGCATACAATTGACTCATTTTATCACAACACCTCACATTTACCTCAATAATGGCATTCTTTCTGCTCATTTCCCCGCACACTGCCATCTGATCAGACCACTCCGAGTCTCTACTCGCTACCTTGATTCGCATACTTGTAATTGATTCATCATCACACGCCAACGAAGGTAAGACGCCCTCTGCAGGCAGTGAAAGTGTCTGCTTGCATTCCATACTGCTTCCACCAACCTGAACCACTTTGTTTAACTGTATTTCCAATGGTATATTCACACGACTGGAAAAAAGTTGACGACTATAGAACACAACCTGTAGAAGGAATTTTTGACAATGATTTTGGGCTTCTGAGTTTCACATTAATAGTTTGGCAAAATAAAATATTAAGTGTTAATTTAAACAATATCTGGATTCTATTTGGTTTAAGTAGATGATATATTTTTGGCCAAGTACTCTTTACATTTTATGCATTTTGTGCACTCTATACATGTGCTTTCTTTGTTTTCTTAATAAGATCTAGACATGAAACATTGAAAACCTATTTGTATAATAGTGGTCAAGTGTCTCTGAACATTGTTAATGAATACATGTGCTATATACAGAGCTCCCAAGTCTCCAGGATTGTCCTGGAGTCTCAAGGAATGTTGGGTCATCTCCCGCGCCCCCGGAATTATCAAATTTTCTCCCGGAATTTAGTTTTCTCCAGGAAATTCTCCAGGTTTTGAAAAATCTTCACAATAAGACCATGCTTTTGCCTATTTTTTGAAAATATTGGTTAACAACAAGGAAATGAGAAGCTTAGCAATGTTTTTCAATGAATATGTCATACCTTAAAAGTGAAAAAAATCAGAAACTGCTGTTTCATAATAAGCAATGTGTTTAAATAAGGATATTTTGCACACATTTTATGAAGTGTACACATTACAAATGGTGTATGGATGACCACACGAAAACCTCCAGGAATCCTGTTTTTACAACTTGGGACCTCTGTATATAAAATAAGTGACTGGGTTGGAATACTTCAGTGGATACACAAAGAACTTTGAAGGCTTGTTCCCAATGATGTCATTATGATGGTTATTTGGTAGTACACCAGGAGACAATTCCCTGCTCTTTCTGAAGAGTGCACGGAGTTTTGAATGTGCGCATGAGCCTTGTTGCACATACGAGACCAACAGCTTAAGGTCTCATCCAAATCATGTTGTGCTATTAATATTTACTCTCTAGTAAAAACACTAAGAGAATTGAAATTTAATCAAAATGGGGACTAAGTATCCATCAAAAGTTTAGCCGATGGAGTTAAATGGTACACTCGAGAGTTGAGTAAATACACATGATCTCATACAGTACAAAGAACAATTAATTTGTCATAACTACAGATGTTTACCTGTTTCTGAAGTAGAGTAACATTGCGAATGCTAATAAACAAAGTAGCAGAATGCCCTTTGTGTTGGAGCTTGCGTACGATTGTTGATGGTTCATCAATGCTAAATGGCTCCGACCAACGCCAGTTACGCCAACCTTCGATGCAGACATGTATTTTCTGTAGAAAACATTGTATTATTGCATAAATAAATAATATATAGAATATATCAGAGGTTTAATTTTATTGAATTGTTTATAATTACCGAGGCTAAACGAAGTTGGCAGGAGGTTATGTTTTCACTCATGTTTGTCAGTCGGTGTGTGTGTTAGCAGATTACGGAAAAAATACACAACGTATTACGCCGAAATTTGGTGAAGATGTTCAGTTTGTACTAAGGAAGAACTGATTAAATTTTGATCACGATCGGGGTCCGAATAGAGATTTGGAGGACACATTTAAGGGTTAGCCAATGGGTCTTATGCAGTTGTTGTATGCTATGAGTGGAAACTTAACTATCTGTATTGTTATCTACAGTACTCACAATAATACACAGTCATACGGATGGCACATTCGGTTAATAACAGTTACCACTGTTGTCTATTGATCCAAAGATCGCGGGTTCGAATCCTGTTGCAACCTAGCGGTTGTAGGTTTTTATTTATTTATTTCTAAAATGCAACTTAATCAGAATACTGTAGAGTGGTTATTATCAATTGTGGTTTAATGCCTGTTATGGTTAGACTATTCCATTGTTCTGATACCTTTGCTTTTCTAATCACGTCACGCACGGAAGGAAGGACAGACAGATGGATGGGTAGCTCATTGCAATACCTTCTCGGCGAGGGTAAAAAGCGCCCGGCCGCTTTATATTCGCCCGAGTACAGTATACAGTACTATGAAAAAAGTATCTGTACAGCCTATGCATACTAAAAAAACCCTGAAAATTGAATTTATTACAGGAGGACGGGGCATGAGATATGCTCCCTATGGAGTGCTTTCTAGTTTTAGATCTTTTAACATTTGTTATCACACATATAACGAATGGAAGAATATGATGCTGTGGTGGTTGTACAAACTTCAAATTAGGGGTTGGGAGTTTAAAACCCATTGAGCTTTGTTTTTTTGCCAAGATACTTTATCTATTTCACACCGATTCTTCACAGAAAGAACTCGTTGAGCTTTGTTTTTTTGCCACGATAACTTCATCTATTTCACAGGGATCCTTCACAGAATTCAAGGGAGTATAAATTTCAAATATTTTACTACTTACTGTTGCCACTACTATAACGAGTGGCAACAGTCCGTTTTGTCTCTCCGATGTAAAAGTGAGAGTCATCTTGGTCACATTGGATATTATACACAACACACGACTGCCTTTCCAACAGTGTACAATTCTTAGGTTTAACGATTGAATTGATAATTTTACTATTATATTTTCTAATTGATTAAAAAGTACAAAAAAATTTACAATTAATGGTTATTATTGTTATTATTACAAGTTTGATTGAGGAGGGGTGCAAGGCATCTGTTTTCTTTTGCATATTTTGATCATCCTTTTTTTATTTTCAATCATTCCAAATTTATGTTGCATTACCAATATTGTATATAGTTCTATAAGTATACAATGCAATACTAAAGTATATTTTCATTACTATAACTGCCAATGACTTTAAAATAAACTTCTCTCTCTCTCTCTCTCTCTCCTAAGGCCTGGTTTCCCGCACTGCAGGGTCGGCCGCCTTTGTCTTTCTCCTCCAC
>JAOTQE010127055.1:0-12314 GCA_025631205.1 Nesometra sesokonis
ATGTCGAAATATTGAATCTTGTCACGATGGCGTGTATCTCATTGCTTGGAGTATGCATTATACTGTACTTTCTTACTTGAAGTTGATTAGTGGACCTTTTGGATTCTGATTATTGATGACAACATTATACACAAAATTTAAAAAAAAATTTTTCCTGTTTTTAAAATTTAATATTATAAAATAATTTACAATTTCTTTTTACTTTCTGCAGATTAATTCTGCCTGAAATTCTATTTACTTTTAAATTGTGGTGGTTTCATTTTTAACATCTTTATTTTTCGCAGAAGTGAAGAAGAGCAAGTGGAGGATAATGGGGAAATACAAAAGAAAGTGAAGAAGAAAAAACGCAGACCAAGAGAGACAGTTGAAAATGCCAAGGAGGATGAGATTGAAAAAGTGATGGACAATGAAAAATCTGATGCCAAAAACGAAGAGGATTTCGAAGAGGAACAGCGTGAGATGAAAGCAAAGGGAAAGAAGAAGAAAAAGAAAAAGAAAGGTTAGTACCTTTAAGCTCAGTGTTCCTCTTTTAAATGAAGACAAAAAAAGTGGCTTACTGTTCATGTGATCAGCATTTATTGTGCTTCTTATGATTTTATTCATTCATTTATGTAATCTTGAGAAAAACCTTGTGAAATTCTGATGAAAATGTGTATTTCCGGAGCCCTGGAGATGAACCAACGTCCTAGAAAATCAAAGACTTTGAATCTCTGCTTTATCTTAAAGCTTTGTTTAAAGTGGATAAAAGTTAAGATGTATCATCTACAACCCTTTCAACAACAACCTGGGTCATGGAACAACTTTTCTTGGATAAGAACTAAATCATAGGCCCAGTGTATACAAATGGTTGGGGCACACTTAAACAAGCACTTGTATTTCAATGACCTCCGCCTCAAATGCCATTTTCCTAACTGAAATTGGTTTTAATTTGTTATTTTCTAAAACTCAGCCTATTGTTGACATGTTTTTGAATGCTTGCTATTTCATTCTAAAACTCTGTTCCATTGTCAAGTGTTACTTGTCTGAGCATGTAAAACCTTTGACTTGTAATCTGAAATTACATCAAACAGCTTCAAGTCTCATTGTGAACTATATGATTGTTTTTTTTCCAACTTATTTCCTTCTAAACTCTGTTTTTTCATTGAGTATTAGTTGGCCAGCAGCTAAAACGCTTGACTAATGTAACGTGAAATGAAATTTACACAAGGGATCAATTCCTCTTCACAATGACTATTTCAAAAAATGCTTTAAAACAATCAAATATTTTTTAACTTTTTCAACCATCACCAAAAGAGATCTCTTACTTAATCACAGGGTTAGTCTTAGAGCACCGTCTAGCTGAAGCTAAAATCCCAGTACATCTTTTAAAATTAGTACGAGTTTCTCTGGGTGATCTTGTCAATACAGCTACTTTTCTAAACAGAAAATGGTAGCACCGTTGAGCTGTAAAGTGTCTTGAACTCTATTATTATATATGGATATGTGTACTACAAAATCTAATTATTATTATTAACAATAACTGTATTTTACTTTATTATTCTTTAACAAAGAGTTTACTGTCTCAATTAATAAGTTTGATTTAAAAAATAAAATTTTTTTTCTGGACCTTTTTTATTTTTCTCCATGTTATAGAAGAATCAGTTGATGAAATTGACAGCAAACCAGTTGAATACGATGATGATGGACGGGTGATGGGAATATATATTCATCGTAGTGATCGTTTAAAGACTGACCTCTACATAGCACATCCACTTGTACGTGTACATGTCGTAGATCTTAACACAGGTGCATACGTCAAAAAATCCAAACTGTGAGTATTGTACAGAATTTATTTAGGAAAAATGGGATAAAAGGGTACAGTACACGTATCATATTGTTGCACAACAAAATTGTTTGCAGTGACTGTTTTTAATATATTTGCTGATGTTTGCGTGTAATGCGCTAATGGAAATCACAAAACCGTTATTTACAATACAGTGTGATTGGTCACATTGGTTGAGATCTCATTCCTAGACTGATAGCAGACATCCTATTATACTCTAAACAAAATCAACATAGAGGGTGCCTTCCATCTTGGCTAGCACATTGAGAATGATATTTTGCAGTGATGACACAACATAATTTGTGAATGACTTGGATACCAGCCAAATCAACATAAACATGACCCCTGTCTTTTCACGTCTTGGTAATTTCACCTGCCACACCTAAACTCTATTGTAGTCAGGGCCATTTTGGTAGCATTTAGTTATTATGCCTCGGCCTACACAATCTTAATCTTTTTATTATGGCAGCCTCATATAGGAGATTGGGTGCTAATGCACTTTAGTACACAACCCTAGCCCTGTAGAATATAATAAGTTCATTTTGGTTACGCATTTCTAGCTGTGTATTCAATCTATATTAGTGTTGCATTTGAACATGGGCCTTATGTAGGCCGTGCCAGCTGGTTGCGCTGATGAGGCCTAAAAAGCCAAATGAAATTGGCTACAGATACCAGGATTAAGTCAGTCACTACTTAATTATTTTGTCAATCTTCAATCTTGGTCAGATTTTCTCTACTGTTAAAAGTACATCTTATTTTATATTGTTATATTGTTTGTTGTGATTTACTGTTTTTGCACACTAGATGTTTTTGGAAAAAAGTATCTTGGACTGAAAAGGTTACTTATATTGAATAAAGAATAAAAAAGTATACAGTGAGACCTACATTTTATGTACCCTGATTTTACGTTCTCTGGATCCCACTAGGCCATGTTATTGTTTATCGCGATGGATTTGAAGACCAGTTTATTTATTTAAAATAATTTTACTGTCAATTTCTATTGTGACATTTATTAAAACAACACAAAATGAACTTAGTAAGTACTAAAAAAAATTAGGTTTAATGTAGCGCAAAAGCTTGGGCCGATTTTGGTGCCTAGCTCCATGCTCTGTTCTGCAGCAGGCAAAGCAATACCTAACCTCTCAGGAGGCCTAGCCTAGGCTAGCTACCTATATATCTTACACAATCTGGATTTTACGGATCCCATGGATTACGTACGACCTCTGGTCTGGTACGTAGAATATAGGTTCTACTGTAATAAATAAAAAAGAATGAATTAAATGAATGAATTGATTTTTTTTCCAGTGATCGTGCTGTGACTTCTTACTATGAGAACAGAAATGATAAAGTGGACTATATCCTACCTATGCTGACGCAACCATTTGAATACAAAAAAAGAAAGTGAGTCTCTTCTATTCTGCCTAAACTTTATATCTGTTTTATTATAGTTCAACTCACAATTGTGAAATCAAATTATTTAATTATTTGATGATTAATGTGATGATGGTAAAGCCTGTTTTCCCGTCGATTGTTATTCCAAAAACACTGATTTTAAATGGCATTTCGAATCCTTATAAAATAGTTTTAAAAATTAATGTTAAAATTCAAACCACGCTGGATTGCTAAATTTCCACTATTTACTATGCTGTGCGCAACAAAATTTGTGTACCTTCACGACAAATTAAAATCGTCATGTAACAAATCTAAAGAACATTTTTTATTTATTAGTATAGATAGTTGAGTATTTTATGTATTGAAGCAAGTTACAACTTACGAATATGTAAAAAATGAACTGAATGTGTGATTTATGTCTAGGCCCAAAACATGTAAATGCTGCCGCAGGCAATATTGCCTCACAAGCACCTAACTTCAAATTGTTAAAATTGGAGTCATTTCAACTTTGATTTATCCAAATTGTTAACTTTTTTGGTGTTCAAATATTAGTGTTCAGAATGTGCAAGAAACTTGAATTACAATTTTGTGTAATTGTCATTCTGTGAGAGGAGTTACAATTTTAAAGTTTGAATTCAAATGTTCTACATTGTTACTGCCTGTAGCATGCATCAGTGTTTACATGTGAAGTTAATAGTGTATTTTTCATATACGATACCTTACCAATGTTTTACAGTAACATGCTTTATAATTTGTCAACAAAATTGTGTACTACTTTTCTTTTAGGTCAATGATTCCAAACTGGGAGGAACTGCTGCTTCTGAATGAAAGTTACCAATATCTGACATGTTGCAAAGAAAATTATCCAAAAGTAATTGTATTCTTTGAAGTAAGTAAAACTTGCAAATACTTTTTAAAGGTTTATTTTTACTTTACAAAAAATACAATATATCATGACATATATCATGACAAATAAAAAAAAACCTCTCTTACTCCCATACACAATAAACTAGCTTCTTGAAAATCTGCACACATACACAATGGCGTATTGCCTATAAATTGGCAAAGTTCAAAGATCTTTGGTCAAACCATCTCATCACAGTGAATAGTTTAAAAACGCATGTCGAAAATTGATGTACCGAAATGAAACCCGATATATCGGGTGGCCCAAAAAAACGTCACTTATTTCAAACTTCCCTAGCTCTGGTGTTTCTAAAGGTACAAGGTTGAAAATTTGGCAATACGTCCGATACAGTTTGTGTGATTAATAAAGGAAGTTAAACTTTCTTTTATTTTGGTACATCGATTTTTGACATGCGTTTTTAAAATTTTCACTGTGACGAGACGGTTTGACCAAAGACCTTTAAACTTTGCCAATTTATAGGCAATACGCAACTTTGTATGTGTGTAGATTTTCAAGAAGCTAGTTTATTGTATATTGGAGTAAGAGAGGTTTGAATTTAGTGAAGTTTTTTTTTTGAGCCACCCAATATATGTGTAATTAAACTGTAAGAACTTGGTTGTGAGAACTCGTAATTGTGAGTTCTCACCACCAAATGAGTCTCACGTAAGAAAATCCAAAAATTGAGTTATCGTTACCTTCTACTAGAGGATAGTATAAGTTGTAATATACATTTTAAATGAAAATCGTTGGATAAGTAGATCCAAATATATGAGCATTTGAAGTTTTCATGTATGGAAACATGGTTTTGAGAAAACTGCCCACAAAGCGATAAAAATAAACCTAAAAACTATATTATAATGAAATATAAATAAGTACTCATAATTAATTAAAACTAAATTTCTCAAACATTTGACTTCAGAAGTACTTTCTCATGATTAACTCAATTTGATCTCACCTATGATGTGACTCATTTTCTAGTGAGACCTCACATTTAAGTAACATGAATGTTGGGAACTTGTGAATAGAGATTAGTATATTTAATTTGATTTGTCATACAACAGCTGATGTACAGTATACCAACATTCTTTAGCCACAGAAGGCCATCTGACAATACATCTAGGATTGGATGTGAAATATTACTTACTCAACAAAAAAGTCCCGTAGAAGAACGTTAATTTATACAATAATAGATATTAGAATATTTTTTTCTCATAATGAGTAATAAACAGCTATCAGCCTTCTCTTTTCATTAGGCTTACAAAAGATCAAGTTTGTTATCCAAGCACAACCGACTCAAAAGTTTAAATATCAGGACCAGCCTTTTTTGTTTATTTTCTACACTTTCCAATTTTTGGCTAAATATATAAAACTATACAGAAAATGGTAATGATGGTTTTCTCAAAAGTTGCAAGAAGTACTTAAAAGTTGCCCCAAAGTCTAACTAGGCCAAAAAAAGGTTTATTTATTGAAATTATATAATAACACCTAACTGCTAAAAAATATTTTTAAAATCTAAGGTTCACCATTTTAGTATTCTATATTTTTGTATTTAAGATTTTAGACTTTGTAAGCATGAATTCTGTAAATGGCAAGTCACGTGCAGTTGCTGGGGAAGGCGGTTGGCATCGCGTTGCTTGGGCATTTTTGAAGGTTTGTTTCACTTTATTTTAAAATAATCGGTATGGTGAATATCATGTGTTCTTACATTTCTTATATTAAACATTTTTTCACCACTGCTTTTGACCATATAAATATTTGTGGTATAAAATATTATCATCTTGCATTTTTCTATTTTTATGCCCCTGGTTCGAAGATCGCTGGAGGCATATTGTTTTCGTCCTGTCCGTCTATCTGTTCATCTGTCAGTATGTTGTAAACTATAACCTTTGTGATAGCCATTGTCTTGTCAGAGGTAGGGCTTTGATTTGTGTTTTATGACAAGACTTTCCTGTTGGTGCCCTACATTTTGATAATGTGACATTGAATTTTGACCTCAATTTGTGGTCTGGGGAGGATTGCTATATGCAGTCTTTAGACGGTCTTAAGCTTAAGGTCTATAATCGTGACGTCATGCACGGTCTTTAATTATAGACCATTGCTATACCGCAGTCTTATGAGTTAGCGGTTCTTAAATATTAAAGCCCGCTTGGTGGAGTCTATAAATGGTCTTAAATCACTTACAATGTGACATAAGCATTATTTTACCTTGAATTGCCTGTTTTAATAAATTGTTATAACTACAACTGTTTAAACATACACCATATTATGAAATTAAACCTAGTATAACGTTTTCGTAAAAAATCAAACGTGATGTGGCACAAAAGTTTCCTAAAATAGCGCCCTCAATTACGTTACTATGGAGTGTTTGTTCGAGATTCAATACTCAACACGGTCTTAGGAAAGACTGTTTTATAGCAATGGTCTAACTTTGGTGACTTTGCTAAGACAGTCTATGTGTTAATGCCAGCTTTATTCTGTAAGTTAAGACCGTCAGTTAAGACTGTTTTATAGCAATCCACCTCTGGTTTTCATGTGGGCATGCAGAGGCCATAGTGTTTTACAAACACATCTTGTTTCTTCATATATGAAAAACATGAATAATAGTGGTGATGTACCTTGGTAACATGCTTGTCTACCAGTATCAATTTCCTGGGTTCAATCCTAACCAAATCCTGGGATTGTTAACATAACTGTAATAATGAGTCTTAGATTATAGTCATGATACAGTAAAAAAGTACAATGCATACTCCAAGCAATGAGATACACGCCATCGTGACAGGATTCAATATTTTGACATCAATTATGTCATCAGAATGGTCATGATACAGTATCCAAATATATGTTGCCTAGAGAGTTGCTGGTTAAAACTATGGGCACCTCCAAATAGTACTATTCACTGAGGGGCGCAGTGAATGCAAAACTCGATTGGAAGTCATGACCTTTGCTAATTTAAAATTGTGATTTTAAATGATATGTTAATTGAATGCACTTTCTATGTAACAAGTGCTGTCAGCGTTTTTGTATAGTACTTGATAAATCTCCTTTTTTTGGAAGTCAAAAGGACACACTGGGGTATAACTTTAAAAGTGGTAATGAACGTTTGTTGGAAATCAAATCTAACTTATGTGTACAAAATTTCATGCACGTCTGTTCAAAACTGGTGATGCTAGATGGTTTTAAATTTGTGTTCGCTATAATAGTGATGTTTCGATGTCCTCTTTGCATGAAACTAACAAATTTCAGTATGTGGTGCATTATGTGAATTCTCTATGTCTAGTTCTGCCAAACTACCTACTTAATTGAAGTAAACCTGAATGTTTTCTTTCTTTCTTTCTTTTCAGGTACTTGGCTCAAATAAGACACTAAATACAGAGAAGAAAGTCCGATTACAACTTTTCCACCCACCATTTAGTTTCAAGACCAAACCAGGACAAGTGGATGTAAGAACATTAAAGTAAACTAATTATATAAATACTTAAATATAGACTGCCTCATCTGCCTCATGCTGGTTACAAAACATCTTGCTTAAGAACACAAACAACTGACCAGCATGAGCCTCGAACACTCAACCTCATGATTGGAAGTCTGAAACACAACCACTGCAACAACTGCTTCCACTATATAGCTCATGAAATGTTTTGTAAAATCATACTAAAAACTGTTGATTATTTGTGTATTTACATTAATATTTTGTTGTTGCATTTGGCAGGTGTACCAGTGGTGGTGTAGTATAACCAGGCAACCATACCCAGCAACCTTGTACATCACGCTGAAGCCAGTTACCACACCTAGTGATGTAGAACCTGCCTTTAGGTCTATGTTTGCAACCCAAAAGGTTGGTTACTTTGTATGGTTAAATCAAACGTTTTGTTTGCCATTTTGCTATAGCATTGTATTCACAAAAGGGGTCATCCGTGAGTACATTTTCCACAGGCCTACAGGACCAGTGCTTCAGTTTTCTTGCTGATCCGCAATCAGTTTTACCAGTCCTTGTTTTTTTTTTTTATAAACACCAACTCTGACTTGCACACAACCCATATAATTTAAAATAGCAGACGATACTCTGCATTAGGGCTTGATAAGGTAAGTTTTAAGAATAGGATGTACTGGAAACAAGTGATCTCATTTATTGGTTTTGTTCATTTTTATGCTCCCGGATCAAAGATCCCATGGGGCATATTGTTTTCATCTTGTCTGTCTATATGTCTATCTGTTGCCAACTTTAACCTTTGCCATAGTGATTGCATTGTCAGAAGTAGGGCTTTGAGCATGTGCGTTTCTATTGACAAGTCTTTCTTGTGTGTGCACTACATTTTTATTATTTGACCTTTGCTGTTGACCTTGATTTATGGTTTTGCTTTAACATGTTACATTCAAATTTTTAAATTACATAATAATAATGTTAAATATGTAAAAAGTAAATCATGTAATGTGAAATTGGACAGAACAGATTGAAGTATTGACTGGTCCGACATAAATTTCACTGACCATTAGCCAACAGACCAGTGCTAAATCTAAACCTGCATAATAGTCATTTATGACACCCTCCTCAGTTGTAAATGTTGTAAATAATAACATATTATTCTGAATGTTTTTTTCTTTCCTCATACAATAGACAATATGGTAATGTAAATTTTTAAATATTTTGGTTAAGGTTGGTATTGGAAAACAAAGAAGGCATTGTTAACCAAGAGATTATATTGTTATACAGAAATTATTATTAGTTTTTACCATTCAATATAAATTATTTTGCACCACACGATAGTCAACATTGAACCAGATACACATCATTAGTGAATGTGTATGATATGTTTTTGCTGGGATTTTATAGGCTAGGTGTCAAGAGTTACATACTTTACTCTTATCTAAAAAATCAGTTGTTTTTTATGATATTAGGACAAAGCCTAATTTTAATTCAGGATAATATTGGATGCCTTTTGAGGGATATTGATTGCCAAAAGTTAGATAGACCAGAGGCTGGACAAGTCTCGTTTTTAACCATTAGACCTAGGCAGGCATAGCAAGCATACAGCCATCCTGATTGTACTTGAAATATTTTTGTTAGCTATTGAAAATATTGGTCTCATAAATATTGTACTTTTATATTATACTAGTATACAAATATACTAGTATTTTGTACAATATTTTTTTTTCAGTTCTTTTAAAAAGGCATTCAATATTACTTGTATTTTCATTATCACTCATGATTTGCCTATTGCTTTTCTGGTGCATGAGCACTTTATAGATTTTTGGGAATGAGTTTTGGATTTTATTCACTTTTTTTTGTTGGCAAATAACTTTCAAACTTTTGGATTTCATTGACTAGTTGGAGTTTCAACTGTAAGGCCTATCTCTCAAAATTAGGAAAAATAATATGGTGGAAAATCTGAAAATATAATTATTGACATCAGCTGTTATGTCAGCATTTTATTTTGTTATTTAGCCCCTCAGATCAACCGAAACTTCTTAAATTTAGTCTTAAACCAGTGTTTTGCTGTGAATTGAGAATACATTGATCGATTGTTGATTTATTTATTGATTGATTGATTGATTAATTAATAAATTTCTACTTGAAACACAAGTAATTTGATTTGATTTATTCATATTTGATGAATTCTAAACACATAAGAAATTACAGTTTATTGCATTTGCTTTCATTGATGCTTAATTGAAACTGGCAAATTTATCACTTGCTCCATGGAGTAAAGGCATTTCTTTACTTCATGCTTGTTTCAAGATCTTGTTAATTTAATTGGCAATGCACACTTTTGGCATTAATTTTGAGGGCTGATGGCCTAATACATTTATGGGGTATTTTTAGTGGTGCTTGTTTTACAATTTGTTTTCATTCATTATTATCTGTCAAGATTCATTACAATTTTAAGATTTCAGTGGGATCTTTCACTGGATGATGGGATGGTAAAAACAAATAAAAGGTGCATACATGCTAACACCCTCTCAATTTATCCCTCACCCCATTTCAGCTGTACCACCCCCAGTAGCAAATTCTCCCATTTTTCTATCATCATGTTAGCATGAATGAAGGTGACGTAAACATAGCAAAAACTCATAACCCTACAACTCCAGCTCTAATGCCCAATTTAACCTGATAAAAATCACTCATCTGTAAAAAAAAATATCTATTCAGACAAGTTGAATGACCTAACATCCAAGGCATTGTAATTCAAACATCCAGAGCATTGCAATTCAAGCATCCAGAACATCGTAATTCAAACATCCAGAACATTGTAATTCAAACATCCAGACCATTAAATTCAAGAAATCCGAGCATTGTAAATCAAACATCCAGGGCATTGTAATATAAAAAATTCAGGGCATTGTAATTCAAACATTCAGGACATTGTAATTTATCCATCCAGGGTATTGTAATTCGTAATTCAAACATCTAGGACATTGTAATCCAAACATCCAAAGCATTGTAATGTAAACACCAGAGCATTGTAATTCTTGGCAAAAATATTGACACATTTTTGTCTGGTCCACACCTAATTCTGGTTGTGGATTGAAGTTTCCAAGTGTATACACATGCTGTTGTTTGAAAAGGCATATGAATTTATCTATCAAGACAAGTAGGTCATTGAATGTGCAACAAAAATTCACAGCATTTGAACATGGTTTACTCAGACTATATAAATGGGACATGTCATGGTAAAACCACCACATTGTAGCAAAATTGAGGTGTTTTTACACTTTTTGTAAGCTTTAGAGAGGTCAATTATGATATCAAAATAAATGGACATCTATAACTGAAGTTTGTTTTGTTCATTTGTATTTGTTTATATGGCCTGTTTATTAATTGCTAATCAACTTCCTGTGTGTCAACTTGGTGGTTTAGCCATGTCTTGTCCCAAATCTTCAAATTCACTTATTTTATTGTGGGTGGGTATTCCATGTTTATTCATTTAACAATTATTTTATTTTTTTCACATTATAAGCATATAATAAAGTCAAGCATAAAAATACAGTCAACTCTAGGAATCAAATCCAATATGGCATTGAAAACATTTTTTTTTACCAAATGTCTGACCAAGAAAAAAATACAACCCACAGAATGCCAGTCATTGGAAACACTAATATGGCAAGGAAAATGAATTTACCATTCAACTTGACTGTTGTCTGTAATGAAGATAACAATAATATCAGATAAAATACAAAAATTGTACTTATATTAGTGATGGTTTGTTTTTCAACATAGGAGCAAGGAAGAATGACATATAAAGAATTAAAGAAAACCTTAGATGGTAGGAATAAAGCACAGCAATCAGAGTAAGTTAAGTTACTTGTTTCCCTGTGGACATTACCAAACTGACCCGGGTTTATATTACATATGGAGTAGCTAATTGCAGTGAGTATGTGATGTGGACATATGCTTAGTATAACCTACTTGAACATGGGATGACACTCATGTTTTGGGTGGGCTTATACTCAGGTGTCTAACATGTGTACAGTAGAATATTTTATGTATAAAACAAATGAAATGGGCTTATTCATGAGTCCGTACTCATGTTGCCTTGCCCTATCGTGAGGCTATCATCAATTCAATAACCATCTAAGTAAACCAAACATAAACATTGCATATGAAAGGTAGGTTGATAATTTACATAAAGACCCAAATATGAATTTTCACTGTAATCTATATAATATAAAATAAAAATGCATGGCAAAAATAAAAATATAAAAATGTTTTAATTCCTCTGACATTTGTTGGATGCATACTGTTTTCATCGTGTCTTGTCAACTTTAACCATCACTATTGCGATTGCATCGTATGAAGGTAGGGCTTTGATTTGACAGGTGTGTTTTTCTGTGAAAAGCCTTTCTGTGAAGCCCTGCATTTTGATCATGTTACCTTGTTTTTGACCTTGATTTTCATGTGCTATATTGAAATTGGGCTACCGCCAGATGCGTCGTGTATTACAAACTTGTGACATCTTGTTTTAAAATGAAAGCATGTACATGATAATTATGATGTAGTATCCATTTTAGTGTTTTCTGTCGCATGGTTTGTGATTTCCTTTTCATATAATATAATAACATAGTTTTCCTGGTAGTCAGTTTTGGAAGTGATGGTAACACGAAACGCTATCAGTCTATTTCATGAACGCTTACCTGTATAACACTACTAATTGCCATTGTTTCCTATCAATGAACACCCCTCGAAAATAATAGAACCGT
>JAOTQE010127066.1:0-12314 GCA_025631205.1 Nesometra sesokonis
GTGGGGGGCTTCTAGATCCGGGCGGGCGTGATTGCCCGTTTTATTCAAAATTATGCAAAAAAATATTTTTTTGGCTTCAAAAGGGGGGCCCGGGTCGGTTGCCCCCCCCCCTTGGATCCGCGCCTGCATTAGTACACTTTCCTGGGCAGTTCATCTTATATTTCTATGCTCATTACTTATAAGTTAATTTGCATACAAATCTGTGCCTTACTCATAAAAATACAATGCATGGAGCTATAAAATAACTGCACTTGCTATTCATATCAGGCAGATGTGTAACTATCCAAATGCGTTACATATCATCCTACACCCTCCTTTGAAGGACCCTAATGTTCAACGTTGATGGAAGGGTTAAATTCTATAGTTAAAATAAATAAAAAACAATAACAATCCACATTAAATTACAGACGAGGCGACCGCCTCGTCTGCCTCATGCTGGCTACGGTTCTGATTTGTACAAAATGCAGTCCACTGTGGAGGTGGGAATTATACAGAAGGTAATTCTACTATTGCTTTTAAGAAAATTATCTTGTGGTATCATTTCCTGAATTCCTGGATTGATATTGCCAAAGTAATAATGTTCCATCGAAAAAGTCTATAGCTGAATTATCACATATAGAAACAAACAAAATTAGCATTCATTGCGAAGTTGTCTTTCTCTAATAAAGTACATAATTGAGTTAATAACCTTGAATAGAATACAAATTAGGAAATTTAATTATTTATATAGGCCTATATCTTTTACACATTGCCAAAACCATTGACAAAAATCCCCTTATAGCCGTTTGTGTGCTATTGTTAGCTGGTTTTAGTATTTTAACCATACGAAAGTAGGGTTATTATAAAACTATAATTTGTATTTGTACTACTTCAATAATTTTTGAGTGAGTGAGCAATTATGAATAAAATAATAATTCTTTTCTTTTCATGTGACCTGAACAGCTTTAAAAAGACACATTAAAAACGAAACCATAATTCTCTCAGTGTTTGTATTAGTTGTGTAACAATTTTTTTATTTTCACTTATACAGATAATGTTGCTCTATTGGTTCGAGCAGATCAAGGTAGGGTTTTGTGATGTTTTCTGTTATTCTATAGCAATAAATTGCAGTGCTGACGGCTTGGATATTGTCTCAGTGAATTGCGAATTTGGCAAGGGTAGAACACTATTGGGTTAAATGGCTTTCAACATTGAACGTATTTAGTCACTATTATGGTTTATAACATGGTGGATGTACTTTACCTTAACCTAAGCTAAACACTTGATGTGACTTATACATTTCTAGTCAACGAATGTTTTAAATTAAAACAAATACTTTTCAATTATTTTCAATCAATGTAAAATAAACAAATTAAAATGGGGCTTGAATTCGAACGTTAAAGAGTAAAACTTGTGTTTATTAATTTTATAAACTATGGTAAAACTAAAGAATCCTACAATGTATTAGGTATTTGAAACATTTGCATAAATATCTAATGTTTATGTAAGGATAACAATAAAATACTAGTTATTATCACGCACATTCCGTGTTCCCGATTATCAGAAAAAAAAACACTAATGAGATCAAAGGCAACCACCCTAACTCAAGAGTATTCCTTTGTTTCTTCCAAATCTAAACAGATACTTCTGGTAATTTCTGGTGATTCCCCTTTCTATCGCGATGTATCGTATTGCTATGACATGGTACACAAAAAATATCAATTTGAACCACGGTTTAAAATGTAAAAGTTCTTTAGCATTTACGACATTTCTATAGGATAATTATGGTATCTTATTAGAATTGGGCAATTCAGATAATTTGTATCCAGGTAATTCACAGGATACTTATTTTTTTCTGGAAACACGGATGGACGTAAATTCCTAGTCTCATATTGTTTTATCCACTTTTTAGGATCCCAAGCAGTAAAGGAACCAGCTACATAGGCTGTGAGGTGGAGTGGCCATTCAACCAATGTCTCGCCGACGTTTATACCCTTCACTCTAAAGGAATAGGTACCAAGTACAGACAAATGTAACCAACTGTATATTCTGTGATATTTATTTAAATTAATTTCGATTTTAACTTTTGTATATTTTGTATTTTGAGAAAAAAATAAAATAACTAGAGTTTAACAGCCTCCCAGTCGGGGTAAGGTAAAGGGTGTAAAATCCAAATTTGAGGACGTTTCAGTCTTGGTATGTGAGTAGTACAAAAAGGTGTTTCCCATCAAACACAAAACGTTCTTATGACGTTCGTGAACGTTGTGATTTGGTATGTGACAAAATAACGTTTGCAAAACGTTGTACAAACGTAAACATGAATGTCCAAACGTTATAATTACGTTACATGTTGTGAAATTTGGTTAAAATTACGTACTTATGGTTTTACAAAATAACGTTTTTAACACCAAAATGTAACGTTATATAACGTTCTTATAACGTTATATTGTTAGGTGGGTTGTTTAAAAAAGTTCAAGATGGCGGCCAAGTGATATGTGGTGCCCATTTTCGAACTCTACCGAGAGATTTACCTTATCAATTGATCCTAACAACATTTTGAAGCTATCGTGTGTATTTCCAAAAGCTGTCGCTCCCAAAGAAGACAAAAAAAAAATAAAATAAAATAAATAAATAAATGAGGCCAGTCATGGCAAAACCATCAAGTTGTTGCACAGGAAGTTACTGAGAAATAAACAAAATTAATAAACAACAGGAAATATAAAAAAATCAAAGGAAATTTGTGTATATTTTGTCTAAAAACTTCAGTTCTAGATGTCCGATTTTGATGATTTACCCTCATATTAAAGCTTGTGAAAGGTTAATACAGTTTTAACAAAAACTCAATTCTCAATTTTCCTACAACTTGGTGGCTTTGCCGTGTCGCGCCTCAAATAAACAGCACAAATTACTGTAATTCCTCACGGAAAATGACGTTTACAGTGCCGTAACAGGTTCTCATAAGCTGAATTGATTCGGCTCTATAACGCTTACACTTCTGTGTGAATAAACGCTCAGCTGTGATAATCCGCGTTAGTCCTTTATTTTTTAGATGGGCACTTGTCCCACACTGACCGTTTAAACGCAACATGCACGATAATTTGAAAGGAAGCAATGTTTTTTATTTGGCCAAAATCAAAGCCGAAGTTTAGCACAATGTTTGCTTTAGATCATTACCCCTATGGTTTTTTTTCTGATTGGAAGATTCTTTCACAGTTTAGGAGCTGCAACTGCAAAGGCCCTGTCTCCGTAGATCTACGTTTAATTAAATTTAAAATACTTGATGGTGATTGGTCGTTAAATGATTTATATGTGATTAACATTGGTTTAAATATAATCTGTTGTTTTACTGTCTAAGTTATGATTTTAATAGATGATAATTATAATTATTTGAACAGTTCTGTGTGTAATTATTTAATAAAATAATTCTTAAAACTGATAGGATTCTTGAATTTTTGAACTTGTGTGATTCTTATTACTAATTATTGTTATCATTATTATTTCATTATTATTATAATCATCATTAACATTATACATAACCAACATGCGTGGATGCGATAATAGACACCTGCTTGTAATAGAACATTTTTCCAACGGAGATATACTTGGGGGATACAATTGGTTAATTTTATCATATAAATTCCATAATATAAGACAGAATTGTAGGCATAAGATGAAAACAATGGTGATGATGATGATGATGATGATGATGAAGACGACGACGATACAGATGATGATGATATGATTATGTGATGGTTGATGATGATGATGATGATGATGATGATTATGCCCTGTTCTCTGATTATGCGATGGTCGATGATGACGACGGCAACGGTGATGATTATGATGTGATAATGATGATGATGATGATGATGATGACGATGATGACAATGATGATGATGATGATGATGATGGAGTGGGTGGTGATGTTGATGATTGTGATGGTGGTGATGATGATGATCATGATGATCATAAAGAAGAAGATGACGATGTAGATGAATATAATGGAAATAATGATAATGTTGACGATGATATGATGTGTTCAAGTGGTATATTCTTCCACTTTAATTCACTGCTGTTCCAAACATACAAATTAAGCCAGGCGCACTCAATTCTTTACACACAAAAAAACGAAGATGATTAAAACAAACGATGATGGGTCATATGACCGTCTCCTAGTGCACCACAGTGTAATTAAAAAAACCGTTACTATGGGGAACTGACACGTCTACAAGGGTATATCGTGAGCGTCCTTATGTCATTTTTACAAAAAATACATTTTCAAAGCCGGTCTCAGTTTGTCTCTGGTTCCGAAAACCACTGGATACGGTGTATAGTGAGGATAGGGGGCGCCTGACTTTTATGGAGATTATTTCATTACTTGGAACTGCTGTGAATTATGTTCAGGTAATACTGTATTGAGCGACATTTCGATCACCAAATGATACATGGAATATACAAGGTCGTTCTCAAGATTTAGCTTTTGGTATTGTCACCTCCTTTTATATCAATGTATTTTTGTGATTATATTAATATAGAAGATATAAATGTTTATTTGTTATTGGAATTGAACGATGTTTATACACACAGTGTGTGTCCGTTATATAGGCTTACAGTGACGTTGACCCTACATGCGATCTATATCTGATTATTGATTACAGTTGAATTTACTTGATTGACTTTTACTCTTTGAATAGATACTAAATAGGAATACTCGTACATGGTTACAGTTATTTTTATCTCCTTGACTCATAACATTGTATTGTTACGTGGTGCATACCATACCGTTGAACAGACAGAACCATTTGTATTTTTTTTCAACTGTCATACATGTATTTTGTAATTAACATGGGAGTGTATATATTTCTTTGCCCATGGGTGTTTTATTAACCTACGGTTTTGAAGAATTAACAAAATGTCGTACTTTGACCTTGGATTGTGTTTATTCTTCGCCTCCCTGAATATTAACATACAGGTTAAGATATTTCCAAAATGTTGCACATATATTTTCAGCGGGGGATCTAGGATTTGAAAAAAGGCGGGTGGCTGGCAAGGTGCATACCCCCGTGAGGAAGGGGGGGGGGGATTTCAGGGGTGTCCCTCCTTCTAAAATATGAAGATTTTTTATGGAGCTGTTTGGGCACTTTATAAAGGTCTCTGGCCTTAATAATGTCGAAGTTCTGTAATTTTTACCGTATTTATGTTTTTCCATATTTTTATTTCTGAGAATGAATGAGGTGGCTAACAGCCAGATTTACCCCTAGATCCGCCACTTATTTTGTAGTCGCCTTTAGAATGTGCATGTTCTTCTACGGGTTAAGATATTGCCAAAATGTCGTGCATATATTCGATTTTAGAATTTGTATGTTCCTCGCTTACGGGTGTCTCCAAAACAAACACCGAAGACCCAATTTGTGTAAGTTTTTCGCCTCCTGGTATTTTGGATTTGAAGAATTTTGCAAAAAAATTATTAAAAATTGACTTTGGAGTGAAATCCTTCGCCTAAGGGCATTTATTAACCTACGGATTTCTAGATTTTCCAAAATGCCGTATATTTAGTTTTTTGAAGTTGACTTTGGAATGTGTATATTCTTTACATCTAGGCAATTTGACCTACAGGTTCAAAAATTCAAAAATTCTCCCAATGTTTTGCATGTAATTTGTAGTCGCCATTTAGAACGTGTATGTTCTTCGCCTTCGGAAACTATTATAACGTTAGAGAGAATTGGAGAATTTTCGAAAATATTGTAGGCCTACATGCATTTTTTAGTCGACGTATAGCATGATAGGGGATTGTGGTGTTTTTTCGACAACCAAAGTGCTGACAATTTTAAGGTATGCCGTATTCATGTCTAGGATAATGTCACCTTGTCAACTTGTCGATGAAGTAAAGGCGAACGCGGTTTGCATTTGTTTTTATATCAGTGTTTAAATCATCAAAATCATTGTATTATGCTTATCCCATGTTTTCAAATGATCAGATTTAGAGACATTTTTTTTTGTGTAGTAGACTTTGGGATTTGCATACCTAAATTGAGCTAGGCCACTCCAAAGGACGCGGACATCTATGGGCGGCCATTAGGGCCAAAATAGACAAAAGATTGCCGTAAACACAATACCATCTCCCGTAAGTACAAATTCATCTCGTAAAGACAATCTCATCTCTCGTAAATACAAATATATCTCATAAAGACAATCTCATCTCTAGGACGTACAAAAGCATTTCATAAAGACAATCTGGTATCCTTTAAGTACTAATATGTTTCCTAAAGACAATCTTATCTCCTGTGAATAAAAATGCATCTTCTAAAGACAAACACACCTTCCGTAAGTATTTTACCTCACACATGTGTCAAATATCAGTATGATCAGGCTAATGATATGGACGCCATCGACGGCACCTATAGATGGGAAAGCCTTCACGTTTCCACATTTTTGCTTTCAACATTGATGTAAGTGTTAGTCCAAAAGGACGCAATTAGGAAACCGACTTTCCACCTTACAATGGACCCTTCGAAGTTTTAATAAAAACGATCAACTAAATGTTTTGAAAAATGGCTTTGAATCGTTGGATCACATACCGTCAATATTCAGATAGATTCACTCAATTAAAGTGCGCTAATATTTGACATTATTATGTTTATTTTTTAGTTTTCTTCAGTTGTATTGCAATCAAAGTTCTCAAAGTGTTTCCCTGTACTGTACTGTTAACTATTAAATTTGATTAACTCGACAGTACATAGGCTTATTACCATTGTTTTTATTTGTTCCAATTAAGGGCATATTTATCAGTCCTTCGAGATGACTAACACCAATTTATCAGATGATATTACGTCACTGTACAGTTTCTTAAACTTTGTGGGATATTCCTAATGTAATTATGTGTTTTCTATCTGGAATACCGACTTTTAATGCTTCCAAAGCAATGGTTTTATATTCATAACTGTTTCTAATGGCAGTCTTATGTGTACGTTCGAGCGTAATGTCTCACGACATTAATTATATAGATCTGTCAGTCTATCTTGAATGGCTTAAGATTATTCAATCAGTATGTCGTTTGGGTGATTAGCATTCTCTTATTTCTGGAGTGTATTATTATATGAGAAGATTTGTAATCTCGGAATAAGGCATGGGAAATTTTACGTCAACTATCCAAAAAAATCCAATAATTTACCCACTCATCATATTTATAATTTGTTAAAAATTGGGCATAATGTTTTCCATGTATAACTATTGTGTATGCATATCTTCCTATTTCGTTCGAGCATAATGGCCCACGGTATTATTAACATTGCCAGTCTTTCGAGCTTATGACACTAAGCATTGTTTGTGGGTGGTAACCCTTCATTTTCGTCGGGTTTTTTGGCCTGTACACCCAGAAATGTGTAACTGTACCTGGGTTTTATCATTATTTCTATATGTAAATACTTCAACCAGCTTAATTAATTTCCAAATCCATAATGTAAATTTATAGCATACTTTAATAAGCATCTAAATGTATAATCAGTGTATTCACATGTAAGTAGTCCTAGCTAAAATGTATTGGGACAGCCTTATGTTTTGCATTATGTACTGCACGTTAATTTAGCCAATATATACGATTAGTATTGTATTGGCTGCCCGATATATATTAGTTATATGCATGTTATTATTACTATTAAATATGAGGTGTTACAACAAATGAGTCGTGTTGTACAGAAAACTAAATTTAGTTATTGTCATATTTGGATAGAAGAGATTATAAAATTGGTTTTTAAATGAGGTTCATAGCTTCAGTATAACCAGAGAAAAATCATATTAAAACATTGCTGTATACAAACACACTTTGGAGAAAATCGAATTTAAAGATAAACAACTGTTGATTTCCTGTATGTTTTTCAATTGATTTTGAAAACAAGCCTTTACAAAATGTAGTTCAAAACATGTTTACTTTAAATAAATATAAACATGAAGTTTGTAATCATAATATTTAATTACTAATTCTGTCTATTTTTGTGAATATCTCAAAATGACCTGGAGAACATGACGACTCATTTTGCCACGACACCTCACATATACTTCGATATTTCTTATGATTTATGTTTGCGTCGTTTGTAGAATAAATGTCAATTTCCTTCCAAAGTGCTGGTGTATAATTTTGTTAAGTCTCGACAGATCTCATGTGACATAAATATAAATAATCGAAATACAAATCAAGACAGTGCTACATATTTTATATGTACTTTTATTGGTATATGGTTAACATGTATATACTCTTTTTTATTTGAAAATCCTGATAGAGTGAAAAGATTTATAGCCTTTGGAACAAAATTGGATAATTTACTACCCACATCAACAACATCGACCGGGACATTAAGTTTACCCAAGGACTGGAAACTGATATCTCCCTTGCATTCTAGATGTTTTAATACAGTTGCTGGAAGATGGTTCTCTCTCTTCTGTCTATTCAAGCATCGCAACCACCCTCAACAGGGTAGTGGCGCTGTCTCCTGTAGGGCGCCGTCATACGTTGTTGAAACACAGTCATGAGATACGACCGTAACCTGTACGCTGCGATAGAAATCAGCCTACAGTTTTTGTTCCAATTTGTTCCAAAAGTTCATTTTTTTTACCTTTTTATGCCCTAACAGCTAGTAGCATAATAGGCCCTACACAGCCTAATTATTTACTGTATATTATTTTCAAAGGCAACAAAAATTACAATATTATAACCGAACATCACATGTCGCAATATATAATAACATACTATTTAGTACTACATAACGTATTGTGTTTTCAAAACCAAGGCAATAACCCAACATCAATTTTATCTATATCAATAACTGCATACATTTTGGTACCTAATGTACTACCGTTGGCCTTAATTTATAAACATATCCGCAACATCAAGTTGGAATACAGCCATAAACAAATATAAAACAACAAAATGACATTATAAACAATATTATTGGGGGATCTCGCTACTAAACATTTCTCGGTATTTCTGTTAATGTTCTAAAAAGCCAATTAAAAATCAAAATATTTATGTTACATTAATTACAGGGATACGCTGGTGTTCGTACAACCTTGTTGATTTAGCTTGGTATGTGAATACACTTGTTTTCAAGATTTTACAATAAGTCGCATCATTAATGCGAGATTAAATTGAGATAATTAAAAATATTACAACATGACTTTGGAATACCTTGTATCTGAGCATGTGGAGTACAATACAGTGGTTGTGTAACTTCTCAATGTGATCACATAACAATAGCCAGCTGAGTGCTGATATCACGGTCAAAACACAGGGTATCCAATATCTTTCTATTTTAGTCTCAGATACTGAAGACATTTAAAATGTTACCGTACTTAAAATCATATTAATACTATGATATGGCTCAATGAAGAAAATCATCAGGCATCGAGATATTTCAAGTATTCTCGAAAATTTTCATCTGGTTTTAAATATATTATTTTGGAATTTTCTTTCAAATTAAACCATACAAAGTATACTTAATTTTGCTACGTTTCGGTTACTGGCCTCGGTAACCTTGTTCACGCAAGTAACGTGTGGATCTGTCGTCGTCACAGTTCGTGTCTTGGTGTTATCTAGCGCCAACATTTTTCAGCGTTTTGCTGGTGTTATGGAGGCCATGAACTAAGTCACATCTATGACAACTTGCTAACCAGCTGGACCCAAGATACGACCAGCAAGGTCAGTAACCGAAACGTAGCAAAAGTAAGTGTACTTTGTATGGTTTAATTTGAAAGAAAATTCCAAAATAATTTCAAGTATTACTTCTATTAATTTGTTCTTGATTGTTTTTTTTCAAAGCAGGTGTCAATAGAGATGCATTGCGTCATTTCTGAGGACATAATTAATGACAAAACATTGAACCCCTACTAAAATATATGACTGATTATGTAGCTTATATTGGTCCTACTGCTTACTAATATTAACTTTAGAAAAATCGCACTGAATACCAAACAGTTTTAATAGAAATATTTCTTTGAGGTTTTAATAAGAAATATCATAAATAGAAAAAAAATCTTCTAAATTAACTGCAGCGTGGACCTGTAAAATAAAAGAAAGAATGATGTTTTTTAACAACTACTATTAACAATAATAATGTCGTTGTTCAATTTCATGTTTAAACTATATAGCTTAAAAATAACTTCATAATTGCTAAGAACAAAAAAATAGGTATGTACAATTAGGTAATCAATTGTTTAGGCTGTTTACATATAAAGAATGGACATTATTTTTTACGGTTGTATTTATTTGATCTCTAAAAATGATATTTGTATTTTTCTGAAGGGGACTAAAACGTGCACCAAATCAAATTGCATACCTTATTAAAATTTAAACGTTGTGTCCACTCGACTAACCATCACTCGGCAAAACACTTTAGCAGAGGCAGATACAGACCTTTGGAATATAGGGTGGGCGAGAGATTCAAATTTTTAGGGGTCCGATGATATGCTCTCGGAGAAATTGTGGTTTTAGAATTCCGGAAATGGGCTCAATGGCATGTTAACCGATCAATTCTTGTTCTATGATTGCTGAATATGTTTCGTTTTATAGACAATGTTAATATGTTTTATATATTTTACTTTCCAAACAGGGGGAGGGACGGAGACGATCCGGCCGCGCGCGGTCGGGGCCCGGGACCCCTTGGGTTCTTCCCTGGTAAGAGTAAATAGCAAATCAAATTCAAACCAATAGCTTAAACGTAATCGTCACTATATCGCCCTAGTTAGGCCAAATAATTTATAGAGATGGCAAAGGGCAAGTTAACTGGTGTCACTTTAAATCGGCGGCTGGCGAAAAATCGAGCAATACATATTTTTGCGTCTGCTGACATTAATCTTAATATGGGGTATGTATGATTTATAAATCTTTAAATTCTATAGCTAGGAAAGTTTCACCCCGTCAAAGTTCAAACATATTTCAGTTTGTAATACAGTAGGTGTCTATTATAGTTGACAGTCAATCACTATGCATGCTGCCAAGGATATGAGAACATTAACAATTACTGAAATTAAATCCAAGTTACAGATTTATAATTTTTTTATAGGTAAAGAAAGTGACATATTCCACTGCGAGATAGGCCTCCCAAAACTTTCCGCCAGTAATTAATCTCCACCACAATTTAGTATTCAAAATGGCACTCTGTCAGACTTACTTATGTTACGTTATATTATACGTTAAATGTATGCTGTTGTAAAATTAGAATAAATCTTTTCTTATTAGAAAAATAGTCGATTTTGGTAAGGGTTTACTTTCATATTATAATTCCTAAAGCATATAAATAGGGTAATATTAAGTTCTATCTTCGTTTGTAGGCCTATACAGTGTGTCATTCTGATCCTAAGACCACACCAACACATATGGTTCTTTAAATAAAGTAACTTATAATATTTCTTTTGTTAATCCATTTTTATATTGTAAAACACATCGGATCAATAAACTGAATTTCATTTGTGTGAAATTGTGGAAATTACACAAAAGAAATATCGTATTGTAAGGTATGGATTTGACTCTATGTTAACTGCTTACTACATTTATTCCAATGAAGTTATCCAGCACTGATTATGTCTACCTAATTTACTAAAGTAATTCATTATTATTACGTTTACTAAATTTAGTTCAGTGTTCAAGTGTTAATAATTGTCCACTGCATTTAAGGATGTATTTCATACTGTATTTTCTGTAGTAGAATACCATGGTATCGGAGGTTCCGGTAGGTTTCGACAGACTACTTACACCTTTACGATAAAGGATGACTTAATGTATTTATGAATGAAAAGAGGGGCTATAGAAACGAAACTTTTAAGATTTAGGTTCTTGCCCTGGTGTTTTACATAACTAAAATACATGCGTATTATGATTTGATTATAAAAGGGCGGGGACTGATATTGCGATACGTGAGTTAACGTTTATGTTTACGTAGTCCGAGAAAAACTAAATCGTGCATTTCTTTTTACTGCCAGTAATGCAACATTCCTGTAATACTATTTCAGCTACTGAATTGATTATTTGTTAAGTCAATAAATGCAGGTATTTTTCAACATATCCACCATTTATTTCCAAAGAGGTTTGATGTAAGTCCTATTCTTTTTCTCAGTTGTTTTGACTATTGAATAATTGAACAGCCCTAAGAACATTTTACACACAACAATTTACAAAATGTACCTGTCCACATTTGTGACACGGCTCACTTATCACACTCCTAAAAGAAAAAAAAGATAATAATAATATATAAAATCAAAGGCACAATACTGAAAATAACAACCGTGCTGTGGGTCCAATGGCTGGATCTGGATATATATATATGTATATATATATTGATTGATAT
>JAOTQE010127077.1:0-12314 GCA_025631205.1 Nesometra sesokonis
ATATATTTCTTCAAAAGAAGCAAGTTATTTTCAAAATCAATTTTTTGTCATTTTTCAGGTGACAATACATCTTTAAAGGATGTTGTAAATTTACAGTAGCATATACACCAGCAGTAGGGTTTTTCATTGACTGTGACCCTGCCCCTTCAAAATTTACTCAGCTCAAAATTTTTAGTTAAGAAAAATTATGGCCAATTTTCAAGAGTTTCTGATTAAAACTGTGCCTTGTGCACTGTTCACACATGGACACACAGACCAGATAAATAAACAGGAGTGAAAAATATAACTTCGCCAATTTTGTTACTGAAGGTAAAAGTCCGGTCACACCGCCTGAACTTTGTTGGAGCGTTCCTTGAACGGTAGGGAGAGGGAGAAGGAATTCGACAACACTCAACACAGCGCACAAAATGGGGAAAAAATCAAAAACCTTGGCGTTGCCTTAGCGGTGCACTGCTGAATCCGGCGCCGTTGCTTTAGCATTGGTTTAACGGGTAGCGAGTGTTGGTTTAGCGGTGCACTGCTGAATCCGGCGTTGCTTTAGCATTGGTTTAACGGGTAGCGAGTGTTGGTTTAGTGGTGACAACGTTCGAGCAACCCTGTGTCCGCTCGTTAAACCCCTTACAACCGCTCCACCAAAGCTTGTGCAACGTTTAATCACCGCACGGGCAAAGCAGCGATGGTCTAGCGTTCAAGATTTATGCATTCACTTAGTGGACTCAAGCGTCCATGAACTTGTGTCTAGCAGTGCCAAACTTTGAATGGGTGTTACTAGAGCAGTGTTAAACTTTGCCGAAGCATAAAATTGCCCTCACCACTCGCAATATTTTGTGTAGCTAAAAACTTTCGGAGTGGTAGGAGGAACAATCAACGGTGGCCGAGCATATACGCCACTGTCTTAAGAAGGGCTAACTTCTGTTAAACGGTGGTGAATGGTTACGAGAGGTAATGAATTTTTTCCACCACTCCAGGAACGCTCTAAGTTCTGCCGGTGGGACTGGTGCTTAATAATGTATGTAGTATCATGTAGTATAATTTTGCCAGATTTATAATACTGATATAATAATGATATTTCTAAGTAATTGTAATATTTTTACAAAACAGAAACTTATTCTGGAAATTATAAATAATTATGTGAAACACCAGTGATAATACACATAATAAAAATTTAAACAAGTTTGGGACCTGTAACCCGGAGATAAATTAGAGTAGGCAAGTTATTTTTTGTGATCTGGAAAATCAGTAATCAAACATTATATAATGGAAAATCTATGTTCTGTGTTGAGCTTTGAGGTCACTGGATGGTGGGGAATATGAGACCAAAAAAGCAAAACATTGTAGGCCTAGACCTAATATTGTACATGTTCCTAATATTATAAGCTGTCCTACAGTAGACCACAAGTTTTTTATTAGCATAACTGAAGATTGCTATTGCTTGGTGAAAATTTCCTGAAATAAATCTATATTTGTTTTCTTGTGAGCAATATTTTATATACCACCAGCCGAAGTTCCATTTGTACAAAATAAAATATATACCATTGAATGTGTTACAGTATGATTTTATGTAATTAGCTTTGAATTAGGGGCAGTAGATTACAGAGGTTCCAATTTGTGGAAGTCAAATTCCTGGAGGTGTTATTCTGCAGAGCAGAACCACAGGTATTACTCACAACTCAGGGGCGGATCCAGCAGAGCTAGAAAGAGGGAGGGGGGGGGGGGGCAGATGCCAAGTTGGATAAGCCCAGGTATGAGGTTTTAACAGAAAAATGATAACAGTAGGTGCTGGTCCTGGTCCGCCTAGGGCCCGAAAAATTTTTCTCTACAGATGCTTTCTGGTGCACTTTTAGAGAGCCCCAAAATTGTACAAAAAAATATATTTTTTGGTTTCAAAAGGGGGGCCCGGGTTTGTTGGGGCCCCTTGGATCCACACATGCAACTTATAAATCAAATTGTATAAGATCAACACATTTTTTTTATAATAAAACAGAGATTTTGGTTGTGTTGAATCATTGTTAATTGGTGGAAGCAGTTGGCACAAGAGTTGCAGTTGAGAATCTGAAACGAGGTCAGGATTTCGAGACTTATGCTTACTAGTAACTTGCGTCCTTTGGCAATGCCCTTTACTCATACTTTTTCACTCCTAGTTGTACAATGCAGGGCTTCATTTATCTTTTTTCTGCTGACTAGCCCACTCAGCAAGTTATCTTTTACTAGCCCATAAACTGTTTTACTAGCCTACTCAGCAAGTTATATGTATCTTTCACTAGCCCATAAACTGTTTTACTAGCCCACTCAGCAAGTTATATGTATCTTTCACTAGCCCATAAACTGTTAAACTTGTTAAAAAAAAAACTTTGAAAATTGATTTTTGCATGATCAAGATTGCAATCCAATTCGCATTTCCTCTTTGGATTTTCAGAATTATTGTGATAATTCACCAAGTGCTGTGTGTATGTGAATCTGTTGCTCGTGATTTGTTTCGTGTGTATGAACACTCGCAAAATGGAATATATTCAAAGCAGTTATTTTTGTTGACATTTTCAAAATTTCACGAGACCACTGGGATCAGAGAAAAAAATATTACTATCCAGTTTTTACTAGACATGGTACAGTGAGCTACAATGTTAAATTACTAGAAAGATCTACATTGCAGCACAGTAGTGTTATTTGTACCTTAAGGTAATAAGTGATTGTTGTGAAGTCAGTTTTAATTAGTCTGAAAGTCTATTGATGACTATATTTTTCTATGTACTTTAAGGGCATGCTGACATCATATCATTGGTAGTCTCCCCTGAGAGGGGAGCTGACCTATTTTAATTGAGAAATGTATGGGTTTTGGTCATAATAGGATATAAAGTTAATGTTATGTGTGAATGGTAGTTTTTATAGGGTTAACCCTGTTAACTACCTAGATCTACCCTTTTACTGCCATTATTTACCATGTTAACCCTAGTTGGAGGGTGTTATTTTTTCAAAGGGTACTTAAATCAAGTCCTGCAATCCGGGTATTGAAACATTTCTAGGAGATCACCTGCTACAATGAACTAGATTCCCATCCAGGAAGAGCATCACATTCTAATCTACTTCACTCTACAGAAATTGGGAATTTTTTAAGGTTTGGAAGATGATTGAGGTACTGCCCTTTGAAAAAAAAACCACCCACCAACTAGGGTTAACATGGTAGATAATAGAAATGAAAAGATAGATCTAGGTAGTTAACAGGGTTAACCTTATAAAAACTACCATATCAATGGATATTACCAAGGATATGGTCAGCAATTTTCTATAAGAACATACGAAAATACAGCCATTATTTAGAATAAACCTTCAGATTAATTAATTAGACCTGGCATTATAACAAACAAGCAATTACTTATTGACATTGAGGCTAAATATACACTATCTTACTAGGTAGTTCTCCCTAGTAATTTAACAGATCTACCTAGTCAGAGAGTGTTATTTTTTCAAAGGGTTGAATCTTTTTAATAATATTCCATTATTGGTTGAATAAATTTGATTCCTATGATACTTCTGCAACTGTGTTTTCCAACTTATACATATAATCTCACGTGCGATCTATCCTAAGACATCCTCGTATTTGTTGTGCGAATTTGATAACAGTGGAGAAATCCCGAAAAAAGGTGTAGTTCATAGCAAACATTGGTTTTCCTAGAGACTCCAGAAGAATTAGAGATAGCTGTTCTTATCAGCAAGGAAATTGGCACTATAAATGGCAGGTAAGAATCCAGGTGAGGCCAGAGTGCACCCCCTATTATTGGAAAAACGAAATTGCACCTCCCTTATATTAGGGACGCCGGGACTATTGTTTCTTTCTTTTTTAATCAAACTGGGAATCACGCCCAGCCGGACCTTGGAAAGTGTCCCCCTTGCTGGATCCTCGATCTGCCCCTGATTATTATTGTGATTTGGGGAGGGGATAGAATGATGGTGAGAAACTAGGCGACTTGTACTCAGTTATAATTTTAACAAACAAAAAAGTGTTAATTGCACTAACTTGCGTTTGCACTTACTATTTAACAACTAACTGTTTTATTTAGTGGCCATTTTCCTTTTAGAGCAACTAAAAAAATTTCTATTTTAGGAGACTTAAGCTTGTGAAGTCACCCCTTAATTATTTAGGGAAGGATTTAACCTATTAAGCCAATCTACCTCCTTAGGTACACCCTGAATGATCAGCAACACCCACATATAACAAGTAATAGGAAAGTAATACAAATCAATGTATTTCATTTATTCTGATATTATCTCATGATGCTATGCATGGCTAATTTTTTTACAACAACAACCAAACACCATTGTTCATTGTTGAAATGAAAATAAAAGAATAAAAGAACATGTTTATTCTGTTTTTGAGTTGCAAAGCTTAACAGAATTTGACATAACATAAAGCACACTCAACGTTTTACAAGCATCATCCCTATATTATGGAAAAATGTCTTCAAGACCTAGGAAATATTTGTTGGTCATATAAGAGTTATACACCACATGAGTTAGCCAAGAAGCAATATTTTCCAATGGTAGTAAAAACCTCAAGTAGTGGACTTGGTAGTAGATTCTACGAAGATTACAGTAGAAATCAGGTAACGTATGTAAAGTAGGCTTATTGTTATAGACAGTAATATTAAGTGTATTTGTTGAACAATTTGAAGATGAGTGCAATATTTTTCTACAGTGAATACAATATTTTTTCGCATCCACTGAAAATAGGCAATCAATTACACATATTATTGAAATTATCAAAAATTAAGCTATGCCCTAATTGTATCAGCAATCATCAATAAAGTATCTATCTACGGTAGTTAACAGATTCAAATACACTTCAGAACTACTGGTATAGATTATCCTAGATGTTTCGCACAATGGAATATGCAATACCGTAAAAAAGAAAAACATATTTTTGAAAGGTTGCAAATCAGAATATACAATGTTAGACTGTTTGAAAGACTTTTACAAGTTTCTAGAAAATATTTATAAAATATTCGTAACTGTCTTTAATTAAACCATATCTTCCATTTCATTATGCAGATATTATATTTACATTGTGTAAAAGAGCAATTCAGATTTCTGGCTGATGATATAGAAGGCAATGAAATTAGCATTCCGATCAACTATGGAATTAACCTGTTTTATGCAGATGTAGAAAAAGGTTGGTTTATAAAGAAATTAAAGTTTATTAAGTTGTCGTATTTCAACCTGGAACTGACAGTAACTCCACTCAACTGGTCTACATACGTGTTGTGTTTAAATGAGTGAACTGAGAGTAACCAAAATTTCTCAACATAACCTACCCTTTGAATAAAATAACATCCCTGACTAGGTAGGTTTACCATGTTAAATTACCAGGGATATCTACCTAGTGCCACAGAGAACAACCTAGTAACCAGGTATTATATAATTACTCTGTCCGGTGATGTCACTAATTCCTTAAGGTTAATAAGTAATTGCTTGTTATGATGTCAGTAAATTAATCTGAATGGTTATTTTAAATAATGGCTATATTTTCTTATGCATTTCTAGAGAATTGCTGACCATGTCCTTGGTAGTATCCATTGATATGGTAGTTTTTATAGGGTTAGCCCTTGTAACTACCATTATCTACCATGTTAACAGAGTTATTTTTTTCAAAGGGTAGTTGGTGTCAACTACGATTTGCTAAACTTACTGATGAACTGAAAGCAAGTAAGAAATGCCTTATTATAAATGGATGCGAAGATCATGAATGTAATTAGTTTATACCCAGTTCAACTTCATTCTTTGAGAAATGTACTTATGTAGTGTACTTTAAATTTTGCACAGCTACAGGTGGACACAAATCTTGGCCCTGATGTTGTATGGACAAGGTCTGTAATGGTACATGCTTCATCTATGATCTTGACACTGAAGGAGAAGTTACATTGTGGCTTAAGCCTGTTTTCCTGACAATCATTATTCCAAAATCGCTGATTTGAAACGGCATTTTGAATCAATATAAAAAAAGTTTTAAAATTAATGATAAAATTCAAATCACACTGGACCGCTACTTTTCCATAATTTACTATGATCGACAGGAAAACAGGCTTTAGTTCAACAATCACAAACTGCAATTGGACAACTGAATAGGCCAAACACAGTTCTAAATTATTAAGACACTTCCATGTGACCCAGTTGTTAGTTCCATGAGGAAGTTCTTCATCTGCTACTGAGGTTTCTTTTAATTAAATTTAATCTACATTTTTAATTATTTATGTCCATTCTTCGTATTAATTCTCTTTCAGAAAGTTTGAAAAAGTCACAGTATGTTGTACTTAATGAAGACATGGCATTACCAATTCAGATTGTAACTGGATACAAACCTACACAAGAAGAAATGGTTTCAAAGGTCTATACCATCAAACAGAGGGGATGGCTGAAGTATTTAATAGGAACTTGTATCTCTGAAGGTAAATTTTGTCTATCTATACTATGGTATTTCGCCTTGTGTGGTGATATTTTTACTGTTAACACCATTGCCGACTTATAAAATCTGACTTATTAATACTTTTATTTACTAAGTTTGAGTATATGTTTTAATGACATTTTTATGTACAAAGCATTTTCAATTAGTTTCATATAATTTTGTTATTTTTTATTTAAAACAATTATTGTCAAAACATAATTTTTCAGATTCCATACTGATACTATAAATAGTTTAAAACAATATAATGGTTTTATAATACACAAAATGGTTTAACCAGTAATAACTTTAATATTTTTAATAAAGAAAACCATAATAAGCATAAGAGTTAGAATCTTAATTTTCTCATTTTTTATAGATAATATAAGCCAGAATATTGAGTGTATCCCTGTTAATTACAATGGCATAGCTTTTCAAATTGCACTTAACATTGGAGATGGTATTGAAGATCAACTGGCAATATTTGAAAATCATGTACATAACATGGTAAAGACTATTATCAGTGACGATGAATTTAACAGTTATCAAGGCAACCCAGGTGAAGTTTAACATTATTATATGAGAGGCCTCCCCACAAAATGAGTCGTAGGATAATCCAATATTGAGTTATTGGTACTGTCAAATAGAGGTTAATATAAGCTGCAATCTATATTTTAAATGATATTCATTGGTTAAGTACATCCATAGATATCAGCATTTGAAGTTTCCAAGTATGGAACATGGTTTTCAGAAAATCATTCATAAAGCAATTGAAAAAATAACAAGACTGTAAATCTTAGAAAATCTGCATTAAGGAAACTTTTCTACATGAAAACTGACTAAAGCATATTATAATGAAAAATAGAAGTAATATAGTATTTATAATTAATACAAAATTTGACTTCAGACATATCATCATATCATCATATCATCAGAAGATGATTGTCATCGCGTCTGGAACCCACACACACAGTGAGTGCCCGGATTTATAATTTTAATTCCACGGAACTAATTTCTGTTCATTGACCAACTTAGTCTTATGAATCTTATATTTTTTTCAGACATTATTTTGAATGCCAAACCAAACCTAATTGAGATTCAAGAAGAAAAAACGCAACCATTATCAAAATCATTATCTACAAAAGCTAAGAAACCTAAAAAACTGATTTTAAGAGAAGGTATTGTAATAAATCCTTTGTATGGTGAATTGAGAGAAGACACAATTGATGAATCAGAGCAGACAAATCAAACCTCCAGGAATGAATTACTCTTTCCTAAATCAGAATTGTCAGCAAGTGATGGTGACTTGCAAGAAGGTGTATCAATGGAAAACCTAGCAGAAACTGTACTGCTTAATGAACAAATGCAAATACAAGCTGGTAGTAGCAAACTTGAAATGTCAGATGGATATTGTGTACCAACGTCATTGCTTCAATGTCAGAAAGACACTGCCAGCTTAACTCAGCAAGATAAATATGGTGATAATAAAGGCAGTGCATTGACAATCATTGGCAAGCTGGCAGAATCTGTAAAGATTAAAGATTGTTCAGAGAAGGAGCCTTTGTACAACACAATAACAGAAGAGACAATGCCTAAATCTCAGCAGCAGAATCAAACTTTCAGAAAAGAATTAATACTTCCTAAATCAGTAATGCCATCAAGTGATGGTGATTATTGCATACAAGAAGGTACATTAACAAATATGAACAAACTTGCAGATTCTCTACAGCTTGATAGAGACTATGCAAAAAGTAAAGCTGGTAGTAGCCAAGGTGAAATGTTAGGTGAATGCTGTGCATCAGGCCTGAAAGATATACCCAACTTAACAACACATGAATATGATGATATTAACGACACTGATGAAAACAAGTTATTGAAAATTAAAGAAGTGGGAAAATCTACAGAGCAAATTTTCCCACCAAAACTTCCAAAAAGGAATTTAAAATCAAAAGATTTTACATTTGTACCAGCATTGACACATACATCACCTACAGAATCTGCTGAAAAAAAGAACATTTCAAAAAGACATGGTAAAGTCAAAGAAACTAAAAAATGTCACATAATTCTTGGCACTGAAGATCTTCCAGAAAATCTTTCTGATTTGACATGTTCACAAGTCCAAGACTGCTTAAGTCTTTTGAAGTTGGATAAACATGTAAAAATGTTTAAGAGTCATGCTATTGATGGTAATTTACTTCTAGATCTTGAAACTAGTATTCTAAAGACAGAATTCAAATTCAATGAACTTGAATGTTTTAAGCTCCAAAAGTTTATAAAATCCAAATGGCTACCAAAATATTAACAATGGTAATAAAGTGGCAGTGTTGGAGTGGCACTTAGCTGAGCTTGATAAACGGAGTGGTAATCACTGTGCTGGGAGTGTCCCTGGAGACTTGTTGGTTCCCTGGTTCGATCGAATACTATGCACTCTCTTCGTGATTTTTGTAGGAATGTCAAAATACATATTATTAGTGCTGTCTTCTGGACCAGATTTTATGCCTTGGTCCTGTGTACAACATGGCTCATGTTCAAAACAAACAGTAAACTCTTCGGAAAAGAGTAAGGGATTAGCGAGATTTCGCAAACTTACGAAATACGAAAACGAAAGCAGATACGTCACACTCCAATTTTTGAAAGTTCCTGAATGTGTTCAAAAATATATAAAATTCTCTACCTATGAATTGTTGATGATCGTTGTAAAATACTGACCAACTGTGACAGATATTTAAGGTGTATATTCAAATGTTACAAGAATTTATTACGTATCCATTTTCGTTTTCGTATTTTTGTAAGTTTGCGAAACCTCGGTATTGTCCTTCCAGTGTATTGCCCTATCACCACCAGAAGGACCATACTGGAAACCAACTTAACGGCCTTGGTGTCTCACACCAAAGTGATTCTACAAGACAGAGACATTTGAGGCTAGTTGTGGCAAACCCACCAAGTTGTCGCACAGGAAGTTATTGAGAAAACAGGAAATATAAACAAATACAAAGAAAATTTGTGTATATTTTGTTCAATAACAGTTATTCAATAGTTATATGTTCGATTTTGATAGTTGACCACTCATTTTAAAGCTTACGAAAAGTCTAATATGGTTTTAACATTAAATCAATTTTCAATTTTCCTAAAACTTGGTGGTTTTGCCGTGTCATGCCTCATCTATTGTACAGTTAAACCTCACAAAGTTGCCTGCCTGTCTAGTAGACTTTTAAAATTTGTAATCTTACCATTTGATGTAATTTTTAATATATTTGGCATAGGCTTAGGCTATAGTACATTACTAGGCCTGAATAAGTTGCATCAAATTTTGAAAGAACGCCGACTTTTTTTTTTCTGTCTAGAGTAGCACCTAGAATCATAGTCTTTAGTATGTTTTACAGCAAGTTAACAAACCTTATGACAGTATAGTGGGCCAGTAAAATATCCATGGGCTAGTTCAAAACTGTAGCCAGTCGTTAGATAGTTGGAAAAAAAATGTTAAGGCAAGCCCTGCAATGCATTTAGAACTAAAAGTATGTAAATGCACGATAATAATAAATAGTCTAAAATAACTTAAAATTTAAAGGTAAGAAAATCATAAGGCCTAAAAAAATATTTGTGTTAACTAAGGTCAACCAACCCAAAAACCTAGAAAATCTGTGTATGACTTTTAAATTTTATTTAAATAATAATAAAGTACAAAATGATCACAAAATTGTAAGAAATTCACAAGATTAACCTAGTTAAATTTACCTAAACTGATAGTTAAATCAGATTGATCTTTTATTTCAATTAAAATCCTGTAATATTTTTTTTCCTAAATCAAATTGATTTTTTAATGTCACTTCGGATCTGACTTAGGTAAGTTTGACTGTATTTATTTAAATTGTCATTATTAAGTATAGCTGAAGTCAATTAAAACAAAATTTTAAAAATAACTCCTACTTCTACTAAAAACCTAGACTTTGACATACCATAGTTCATTTTGTATACTCTGTACATACCATTTGAAAAAAAAACACCCTCTGACTAGGTTGATCTACCAAGTTAAATTACTAGGTAGATCTACCTAGCAACACAGAGAACTACCTAGTAAGGTAGTATATAATTACCCTGTAATGTTGATGTTATTAATGCCTTGAGGTTTATTCTAAATAATGGCTGTATTTTCCTATGTATACTTGTAGAACATTGCTGACCATCCTTAGTAGTATCACTTGATATGGTTGTTTTTATAGGATTAACCCTGTTAACTACCTATCTACCTTGTCACTACCATTATCTACCATGGTAATAGTGTTATTTTTTCCAAAGGGAAGTTACTCTTGGTATATGAGGCTAGTTGTGGAAAAACCACCAAGTTGTCGCACAGGAAGTTATTGAGAGATAAGCCAATAAACAACAAGAAATATAAAAAAATACAAAGGAAATTTGTGTAGATTTTGTTCAATAACTTCAGTTATACATGCCGGATTTTGATAATTGACCCCTCATTTTAAAGCTTACGAAAAGACTAATATGGTTTTAACAATAACTCAATTTTCAATTTTCCTATAACTTGGTGGTTTTGCTGTGTCATGCCTCATGAATTACAGAGGGGAGTATTTACCATAATTGGTATTAAATAGTACTGTACTCTCTATTCAATCCTGCCTCTTTGAATTGATTGTTCAATTGATAATTAGCTGTATACATTTGGAAGGTGGTAAGACAAGTAGGCTTAGTGATTTAAATTTATGTTTAATGATGTTTACTTAAAACTTATGAACAAATAATTGATGGAATAAACTGTAAATAACGCACGGTAAGCAGAAGCAACCGGGTTTGAGCATTCTCAATTATTTATTTCTGGTTTTTGCTTGTCAGTTAAGATATTTCAATTGTAAAATACTATTTGTTATAAGTGAAAACACCAGTGATTTTCTTTTAAAATTTTTAAGGCTTTCATGTCAGTGTTCTCCCGAGTAAGGTTTTAGTCATCAAATTTACCATACCAGTTGGTATTACAATTTTCCAGTAAAAATTGTGTTTATTAAAAAAATAATTATGATATAATTTTGATTCTTATATATTTTTGCCCTCCTTTACTCTTTAGTATTACAGAGACCAACCCAAATTCCATGCCTGACAAGTGTTTTATTGGACAATTTACCAGTATGAATTCTTCAATTAAAAGAACACTGCCATGCCAAAATTATCCTACTGCAGTTACCGCAGTAATTCAGTACAACTAGTACAGTGGCTGTAAAATATACTGAAAACAACATGTCGAGCTATGACCGTGTGTGTCAATGCAATCGTTTAAGAAAATATAATAACACGGATTACTGCAGTAACTGCAACACACTTTGTAACATAGGCTCTCTACCTTATACATAACCCTAAGGCTATCCACCCCACTTTCTCTCCTGGGTCTATTCTACCCTGCACACATTCCTGAGGTTAGATTTTAGAGGAAAGTCATCCAGGATGTGGTAACATTTATAGTTAAGGTGTGTTCCCTAATTATAGAGCATTCACCTTTACTTCCTATTCCCATCATATAAAATAGGCATGTAGTCCAAATCATTGTACTCGCTCATATTTTTATTTTATTAAATATTGCTTGTTGAAATATACTTGGAGTTTTTATATTATTGTGCCTTGCCCTCGACCACCGATACCAGTACACACTTAATAGCAATAGGTGACTGCAGTAACCGCAGTTGAATAATTTTGATGACATAGGTTCCACAATAGAAGATATGCAGAATTAATGTATACAAATGGAAACTAGAAATACTCCTTTTACGCTACACTGTGAAAGCATAGCCTCCCCACGCAGAGATGTAATTATGCTGCGCGAAGGTGGGCAGGGCCACCCACCCCAAAAATGTTCTACCCACCCTAAAGGCCTTCCACC
>JAOTQE010127088.1:0-12314 GCA_025631205.1 Nesometra sesokonis
CTGTGAAGCATTTTAAAATTAAATTGCGCCAATTTTTTGTCTTTCATTTTACATATTTTGTATAACCAGCATGATTTTCAATCTATATTATTGTCGTTAAAAAATTCTTCCCATTTACTTTGCCCAATAGGTGGAGCAAACAAATTTTGGATCAAACAAGAATATACAGATTTTGTTTTAATATTACAGTATTCATTTTTAATTGAATCTTCATTCTCGTCATATTCATACCCATCTGCACCCTTGTTTCTTCCCAACTTCAAATTGTTGTTCTTTTCGAACCTCTGTTGCCTCCGCAGGGTTTTCAACTTTCAACTGTTTTTCGGACAAGTCCATCTCAAATTCTTCATAAAAAATATGGTATTTTTAATGGTGGCAGCAATGGAGTCAAAAATAATATGATAACTGTTGCAAAATAACATATTTTAATTCACAAAATTTATGGAGAAAAAATATGGTATTTAAATGCATTATTTTTGTTAGTGGACCCATTCTTGTTGCCAAAAATACTATATTTTCAAAATGCCGTATAAAATATGGTATATTTTGGCAGCCGAAACGGGCCTTATCTACAGATATTTTCTTTGTTTGTTTAAAAATTATAAAACATTAGGAAAATATTATACCAAGTGACTTTCTTAGTTCACAGTGCTGAGTATGTGAATGTTGATCGTAAATATTTAAGTTGATAAAGTATGCAGTTGGTAATTGCATGGAATTACATAAAATGCAGTTGCCTAGAGTATATAATTGATGTGCACATATTTTCACATAATTGTATAAGTAACATTAATGTTACTATGAAAGTTGAGCTTAATATGATTATCCAGGCATAATACTATAGAATATGACCCAAATTCTGTTTGCTGAAGATGCATATGCCAGTAGCTCTTGAATTGATGAATCGCCCATAACTGTTGAACTAACTAAAATTAATTACTGATATTTTAGGATTTTTCATTACATCTTCAGAAGTACATTTGAAGCTAGTCATGGCAAATCCACCAAGTTGTCGCACAGGAAGTTATTGTGAAATAAGCAAATTAACAACAGGAACTATAAACAAATACAAAAGAAATTTGCGTCTCTTTTGTCTAATAACTTCAGTTATAGATGTCCGATTGTGATAATTGACCACTCATCTTAAAGCTTGTGAAAATTGTAATATGGTTTTAAAATTAACTTAATTTTCAATTTTCCTAAAACTTGGTGGTTTTGCTGTGTCATGCCTCATTTGGTTTAGTTTTGAGCAAAATCTGAGATGGTAACCTGGGAAACCTGTTGGAAATGTTTGTATTTTGCATGGATCATAATAAAAAAAATAGTGAAGAATAGGTAGATTTTGCCGACTGTTAGCGTTACCCTTAGCATTGTGATAGTCCTTTTTGTAAACAAGGTGAAATACACATGCGCTGTAAGACATTTTACTAACATTTTTTCAAGCATCTTAAATCTTACTAAAGGCATATTTTTGTGACAGGGTACCCATGCGTTCCGTCACCGTTTATGTCTGGACCCCATAGATGGGTGTGGGGGATGTGGATTGGAACAGTCTTTCACTCACTTTGGTGTTTCAAGCAGAGATATTTTCACCTTTCTGAGTGATGTAGTTGCCATCTATGTGGCAACGGAGATGGTCTCACGAGTGAATGGGTTTAACACCTCTTCTCTCCTCAAACTAGAGAAAGCCCTGCTTGCAACCCGATGAGAAATTAAATTTTAGTGTACCTTGCATTCGTTAAGTGAATCCTCTTGTCATCAGGTAAATAGGTTTCACAATTTTGTATGTGTGTTGTTCTCTGTCTCTATTTGGGATTGTATTCTAATTTTTGAATAAAACGCTATACAACAACAATAAATCTTGAAACACCATAGTTAACACAAATCCTTTCACCTATAAATAAATTATGTCATCTGTTAACATTAAGGGTTAATATTTTCCAGTGAAATCTACCTAATTATGATAAAATAAATGATAATTCATGATTCTTTGTTTAATTTTTTTTTTCATCTCTTTCTTTTCAGGTACCACCTGAAAGATGTGATTGTTGGCAAAATATACTTCCTGCTAGTGCGGATAAAAATCAAACACATGGAATTAGCAATCATCAAACGGGAGACAACAGGCTCAGGTGAGTTGGCATCTTTTGGAATATGCTCTAAGCTACTCTTGTTCAAACCTATCCCATCAGAAGCTATCCCTGTTCAAAGCCATGCCTCTCCAAAGCAACCCCTGTTTAAAGCCACACCACCAAAGCTGCCCTTGTCTAAAATTACACCTACAAAGTAACCCTTGTTCAGCCAAAGCCATGCCTCTCCAAAGACACACTTGTCTAAATTTACTCCTCTCCAAACCAATGCCTGTTTAAAGCCACACTTCCAAAGCCATCCTTGTCTAAAGCCACACCTCTCCAAAGCAGCCCCTATAGCCACAACTATTCAAAGTCTCTTCAATGCAGTCCCTTTTCAAAGCTACCCATCTCCAAAGCCACACCTCTCCAAAGAAATCTCTTTTCAAAGCCATCCCTCTCCAATGCAACCCTTTTCAAAGCCACACCCTTTCAAACCTATCATATTTAAAACACACCTGTCCAAATTCATACCTTTTCAAAATCATACCTTTCCAAAGATTTACTTCATTTGAAGCCATATTTCCCCTAAGCCAAGCCTTTTCTATGCTATACCCTTCCAAAGACATCTCTCCAAAGCCACACCTCTCCAAAGACATCTCTCCAAAGCCACACCTCTCCAAAGCCACACCTCTCCAAAACCATATCTCTCCAAAACCACACCTGTTAAGCTCCCCCTCCCCTTAAATCCGCCACTAATAATTCAAGTCAACTCTCACAAATTTGTTCAGTTTTCCAGAGAGTTTGGTTTAGTTTACATTTGTTTCTTAACTTTGAAACTTTTTGTGAAAATATGGGCTTTAGTCAGTTTTTTTGCTTCAAGTTACATTTTTTCAGACACTCTGTTGTTGCCAAGAGTCCAGTATGACTATTTTTCTCCCATATCTTTTAGCCACGTTAAAATTACAGATTGTTTGAATTATTTATAATTTTATTAAATATTCATTACAGGGCCAAATACATTCAATGAAAATGAAACCCTTGCTAAGTATGAAATCATGGATGGTGCCCCTGTTCGAGGTAAGTCATCATTTAATACAAGATTCTGATATAAGCCCACTACCATGTATATGCCCACCCTCATGTATAAGCCATTTTCATGTATAAGCCCACTCTCATGTATAAGGTCGCTTCCTTGTATAAGTTCATAATTCCTGGAGCCCGGGAGATGATCCAAAATTACTGGCGACTCCAGGACGATCCTGGAGACTAGGAGCTCTGCAATTAGTAATTCTGAAAGTGAATTATTTTCTGATCTACTTCATCCCAAGTTTTAATATGTGAATTTTAATGACAAAACATCATCTATGCAGTTATATTCATACATACTAGTGTTTAATAACATCAACCCTTTTAAGGTTTTTCAAAACTCCCACTAAAAATGCATTACATGAAAACAAAATTTAATTATCAATTTTTTTTTTGTCATTTTAGGTGAATCAATTCCCATCAGGTTGTTCCTATCTGGCTATGAATTAACGCCTACTATGCGGGATATTAATAAGAAATTCTCAGTACGGTACTATCTCAACTTGGTTCTTGTCGATGAAGAGGAGAGGAGATATTTCAAACAACAAGTAAGGAAGCCATGTCAAAATATTCTAATGCAGTTACTGCAGTAATATATTGGCAGGATGTCTGCTGCAGTTACTGCAGTAATACAGTGCCATTATATTTTCATTGATGACTGTATTGAACAGATGTGAAAGCCCCTTTAAGCGTGTTAATCTGTTTAGGTGGAGTATTCCAGGACATGTCTTGTAAATATTTAAAACTTCACCAGCATATACTTCATAGTACGGGTGTTAAGTGGACCAATACTTCAAATTGTGAGGATAATCTGAAACTTGTCACAGTTACTCATTTAGGTATCAAAAGCCTAAAATGGAAGGGTTGCCAACAATTTGGCGAGGGGAAAGCAGCCATTTTAGATTTTAAAATGGCGGACCTCAAATTATCACTTTGTACCATATCTCGGTAACCAGTGAATGTAGAAACTTGTTTTTTTATTTAAATTGTTCAGGACATGCATGTTCATATTGGCTCTAATTGAAAAATTTGAAAAATAAGTATCTGTATCTTCACAACTGTTTGTAGTATCATTGGTCTTTGCAATTGATGTGCAGGTTAAACTTTAATTTTGGGGATGTGCTGGGTGTCATCAGTAGTATTTTACTTTCTTTGATTAATTGCGATCTTTGAAGGATAAATTTATCACTTAATTCTAACAGTGATACATTTACATAATTTATGAGAAAATACTACAGATGTGTAAATTGTTTAGGTTATTTTAATTTTAATATCTTATTTAAATATATTGAAAGTCTAGACTTAAACAGAATTTGTAAAAGGTGTTTTTTCGTTAAATTATAATGTACCTTCAAAAAACATAAACAGAATTTTAAATGTGACAGGCAGGCGTCTTGACCCAGATGATGAACACCACAAATTTTATATAATTAATTTACAAATGATTTTTAATCACTGTATATTCTGGATTGCCAGTCCATTTCTTTTATCTATTTTTTATTTTTGAATTATAATATTAATAATATATCACAATTTAATTTTTTACTATTTTAATTTAACACAGTTACTAGACTTGACTACAATCACTATAAATCATAAATACAATTTCCTAGCTATGAAATGTTTTAATAATTAATTTAATAATACAGTATACTTTGTTCCACTATTTTAAAAATTTTCAGTCTATGTATCCAACCAAGTCGAAGTTTAGTCTGGTTTAGGGGGCCACTCTATTGGCACCATTAGATAGACATCATTTCTACTTCATCAGTACTTCTATGAATGGATGTCTTGTCGTGGAGCTGGAATGCTTAGTATTGCCAGATCCAGTACCATTCATTAATCGTTCAGGAAATCCCTACGTAAAATAAATCAGATTAACACCGATAATGTGTCCTTCATTTTCATCATCACCCTCTCCTCATTTTCCATTGATGAAGTTTACCTTATTCTCTGGGATAACCATGTTTTTCTTTTTGCGTATTTCAGGAGATAGTACTCTGGCGGAAACCAGACAAATTGAAGAAACCAGTAAATTTGCAAAACGCTGTGAAATCAGCAAGTACGAAGATGGACTGAAGGAGTAAATAACATGAACAGAGAATAGTATGAATACTAAAACTATGCCTACAGTATAGGGTGGTAAACAACACTTGCTAAACTTATATTAAAGTTTAACTGCAGGTCAACATAAGTTTCATTTTTGATGGAAAAAAACAAATAACATTTTGAAGAAATTCACTTGACTTCAGGTACCTATACTGAAATGATTCTAAATATTTCTGATCAGGTGGAAGAATTTATAATATTGTTGATTAAAAATCTGCCAACAAATTACTGTGAAAATTATCTTGTAATTATAAGAAAAGTTTATGATAAATGCACATAGTTTTTCTACCCTTCAGGTTTGTTATTGGATATTGGTCCTTGTTAAGTGTAAATAGCAAGATATTAGATGGCTATTTAATAGGCCAGATGAAATAATAATGTTTGAATTATTTACTGTATGGGAATGTCTAGAATATCGCGAGTATGGCATGGTCATCTCAAAACCAACCCTCAAGACTGTGCATTGTTCATTTTTCTGGACAGTTCAATTTAGAGAGAGTCAAGTTTGCCTATGCTTACAAATTGGTTTCATGAATTTGGGACTTCAAAAAAAAGATCCAGTTTCGGGTTGGTTTTGAAAAAAAAATTATGGTAATATTTCTAGGTTAGGTGTCCAACTGGTTTAAATTGAATAACTACCCCTCTTTTTGTTTTCGTTGTTAACTACATTCCTATCAATTAGTAGGTACCCTTTTTTAGATAATAAAAGAATGAGAAAAAATAGAAAATTTAGAAAGTTATAAAAAAATAAAAATTTTATTTCAGTAATGTGAATATTGATTGTTAGATAAGTACTATTAAAACAAAGAAGGATTTTACAGTTAATGTTGCGTGAAAGTTTAGTGAGTATTGATGCAAAGACATTTTTGAGGAACTGAGGGTAGATCTAACGGGTGAACTTTCCTTTCAAATTCTATTAAGAGGTTATTGTATCATTGTAAATCATACTCTCAATCAGCTTTTACCTTTCTTACACGATACACAATAACTTTATTCATCCCGTGCAGTGAAATAACATAAAATAAATTATATATGGTGGAACCTATACTTTGCATTGGTATGGGACCAGAGGTTAAGATGTTTTTTGAGCCCCAGATCATTGGAAATGGGACTTCCACACTTTAAGTTGTTTACATTTATATTTTTTCACAAGCCAAAACATATCACTTCAAAATCTTACTCAGAATCCAGATGCCACTGACACCCTTGTATCTAACCCAGAATTGATGCATGTGCCCCTAACTTTTTTCCTCACATTGCCTCTGTCGTATCTGTCAATTATTTTACTTGTCACCATCCTCAGACTCAACTTGTTTATATTTTAATAAACATTTCTTATACTAAACTTGACCTTTAACCTCTGTAAATGTTATCAAAAATATTTAAATTATTTCACCAATCATATAGATTATGCCATATTTAGGGAAAGGTATTCTAGCTGTTGACCCTTTGAAATCCTGCACAATTTACTCTTGAGTCATCGAACAATATGTCTATCATACCTGTCTTCATCTAAAAAAATATTTACACCACCATCCAGGGGAAAATTGGTTATAAGATAGAAACGTTTACCTTTCTACTAATATGTCACAAATAAGATCATCTTTCTTTATTTGCCAAAAAGTAAAAAATATTTACATAAATCATATTTAAATTAAAAGTAGGCAAAAAATAAGAAACCAAAAAACTCAAAATCAATACTTCTTTCACTACCAACTCATTTAACAAAATTTTATTGGCAAACTTTTGAACTTTACCTTATTTTAACAGATTAATTAAGACTAAAATAATTCCAAAACGAAATAGATTACAACACAAATTTGCATAAACCATGTTTTTTAAAATTATAAACAAAGTAATATAGACCAATATAATTATTATTTGTAATTATTTCATGTTCATTTTATGTTGATTTGGTTTAATGATCAAGGCCTTGTCAAATTTACTCTAGTTGAAAACAACCTTTAGACAATACTCATATTAATGTATTATTTGTATATACATTCCAGACATGTTTTTTATATCCCTGTAAGAATAATTTTTTGCTAAAAAATGTGGGAAAAGGCACTTTGGACAATGTAGTCATTTATAAATCAATTTATGATTACCGTACTGGCTCAGGTATAGGCGGCCAGCCTCTGGTATAAGCCACCCCTAACTTTTGAATAATATTATTCAGAGGTCCTAACTTTGAGAAGTGAAAAATCTGGAGATTTTATGTCGGCTGCTTTGTCGATCAAATTTGCGTAAATGTAAATGTGCGACTCATCATAATAAAAAACAAAACACAGAAAAAGTACATAACAATATGTCAAAATACCTATATTATTATATATAAATTGTATCTAACACTGAGCAGAGCTGGTATTTTTGAAGGGACAACCGGTTTTGCTGCGGGGCTAGGAGATGACTCAAAAAATCAGGAGGTTCCCGCCATTTTCAGGAGACTTGGGACTTCTGTTTGATGCATGATGTACCACTCAACATTCTAGTTGACTTGAATCCTAATATTCAAGGGATGTGGTTATATACAAATTCCATCAGTATTCCCCTCAAATGACCCATTAGTCAATTTCACGTTAAAACATACTCCAAGCAATAGGGTCATGTCAAGATTCAATATTTTAACATTGTCATTATGGAAAAAATTTAATATTTTAACATTAATTTTGGCATCATCAGGAAAAGATTACGACATAATGTCAAATTCATGACATCCTGAAATGGCATATATCTTATTGCTACAGCCCCTTCCCCCCTTGTCAAATTGAAATCTGGGAACATGCCCATCTCAAAACTGGCCTACCTGTCGGGGTTGCCATCCCTGTCCGGGATTTCCCCTCTGTGGGGGAATTCCTGGTGCCGCCACTGTTTCTACTCCCTTAGTATAATATCATTTTTAATCACCTCAGTATCATTCATCATGACTTATGACATGTGTAAAGTATCTTCAGTTTAGTATTATAGTAACTTTTAGATCTTATGTTCGAGAGATGGTGCAAACTATAAGGCTATTTTTTTTGTCTTGGGCTATGGAGCTTGTATTCGCAAAAAAATGGTGATGGCTGTAACATAGCTTCAGTGGGCACATGGTCTTGCCTAAAGCCTATCATTTACTTCATTAACTGTCCATACTTTTAGTTAATCATGCGCGGATCCAGGGGGGAACAAACCAAAAATATATTTTTTCACAATTTTGTGTCGCTAAAAGTGCATCAGAAAACATCTGTAGGGGAAAATTTTCTCAGGCCCTTGGCGGGCCCCGGACCCACAGGTATTGTTATCATTTTCCTGTTAAAACCTCATACCTGGGCTTGTCCAACTTGGCATCGGGCCCCCTCTTTCTACCGCTGCTGGATCCACCCCTGTTTATGCTGGTTGTTAGATGACCTATTGGTGTGATGTCTATAATTTTTTGAGATTGAGTAAATCAGTTTTGAAAAAAATCTGTAGAAAAAGGTTTTATGCATAAAGAACAGTATTCATGGACTCTATATTGTTACTTGAAAAAAAAATGTTTCAGTGGATCGTAACAATTTATCGTAAAAGTTGAGAACTGGAGAATAGAAATTAATGTATTTAAATATAGTTTATTATGGTTTTTTAGCTCCAATGGTGAGCTCTAAGTGCACTCATATGATTAAGTACCATACTGACCCTGATGTAAGCCCACTACACTTGAACATTGAATCACAGTCAGTGTGTAATGTGGAAATATACACCGGTATAAGCCTACTACCATTGAACATGAAATCACAGTTAGTGTGAAGTGTGCACATAAACCCTGGTATAAGCCCGCTACACTTGAACATGGAATCACAGTCACTGTGTGATTTTGATATATACCCTAGTATAAGCCCACTGACATTTTACATGGAGTCACAGTCAGTGTATGATGTAAACATAACATACCTTGGTATAAGCCCACTACACTTGAACAAAGAATCTCAGTCAATGTATGTTGTAAACATAATATACTTTGGTATAAGCCAACTATGAAGCATGGAATCCCAGTCCGTGTGTAATGTGGGTATATGCCCTAGTATAAGCCTACTAACATTGAACAAGGAATCCCAGTCAGTGTGTGATGTGGACATATACCCTGGTATAATCCCACTAATGTTGAACATTGAAGCGTGTGATGTGGACATTTACCCTGGTATATGGCCACTACTTTGAACATGGAATCCCAGTCATTGTGTAATGTGGGCATATACCGTAGTATAAGCCTACTAATATTGAACAAGGAATCCCAGTCAGTGTGCAATGTGGACATACATCCTAGTATAAACCCACTAATCCTAAATAAGGTGTCACAGTTAATTTTTGGCTGTTTCAAAGTTTTTGAAAAATGTGTAACTTATGGTATGTAAAAAACAACTGAGATGTTCAGTGGGCTTAAACAAGGGTCAGTATGATAAGTTGTCTTTTCACCATTCAAATATGATTCAAAAGTGAGGGGTGAACAACATCTGAGCTATGAAACTTATGAAAGCTTGTTTATTATGAGAAGTTTTTTCTTCATTTTTATCCTTTACAGTTTCATAATTATGAGCAGGTAAACTTGCTTAAGTCGAATCCAAGGTGTCATTGAAAAAATTGACTTAGAGATTTTTAATTCAGGGATCTGTAAAAAATTTATGGTAAACGCATTAATCTGATATTGAAAAAAAATTAACTTAGAAAAAAATTGACTTAGAGATTAATGAAAAACACATCTGCCATTGAAAAAATAAATCAGATTCTTCAATTTAGAGAGTGGTAGTGGAAAACAACAATCTGGATTTAAATTTGACTTATAAATAATTTGACTTGGGCAAAGTGGACTAGGCAAGTTTAACTGTACAGTATATATATATTTTTTGGAATTCACTAATTTCCAACTATGTCATTGTTAGATGACAGTCCATCTTTAAAGAGATATTTTAAATTGAGAAAGTAGTACATATTTATTGTGTGTAATATTATAATATTAATATGTACAGTAATTTACTCTTTTCCTTTGACAATTAGTTTACTCTACTTTAACCCTTTGAAATCCTGCATGATCTACATTAGGTTAGGTGAAACTTTTTATACCTTGTTTCATTTTTTTCTTTGTGGACACCCAGCGAGAAGAAAATAAAAATTGTAACCATTTTAGAGAGTTCACTAACAGGCGAAAATTAACAGTTTATTTTATGTTAAGTCCCAGTTTTCAGCATCGGAGGTTCAATGAAACAAGGTATACAAAAATATTGCCTCAATGACCGATATTTTGTATCATCTTCAAAAATCATTTACAGGGGAAAAAAGTGGCAATGTTTACTTTTATAATAATGTCAGAAAAAAGTTACAGAGGGCAGTTTTAGAAAAACAAATTAAAATTTTAGTCGTTAAGCACGGTGATTAATTGCTCATTCCTTCCAAAATTCTGTGTTGTCAAAAAAAATAAATGTTACTATTTTGTATTCAAGTTTCTTATAATTCTTGTCTGCCATATTTGTCATCATATTAAAAATATTAAAAAATGCGAAATAAGTATAGATTTTGATTTTTTGGGTGAATCCTAAAAAATGAAGCTGATAACAAAGCCTGAAAGAATTTAATTATTGGCTTTTTTCTACTCGAGAATAAAATAAAACAAGTATACAGTTAACTAAATATTTTTATTATGTTAGAAATAATAAACCGTTAAATTTACAAAGAAATTTAATTTTCGTGGATTTTTGGAAGGACTGCCCCTTTAAATTCTGAATCTTAGGAGTGGTGTTGTAGCTTGGAGTTTAACATGGTTTCCTTCCAATCCAGAGGTCCTGGGTTCGAATCTGGTTAAACACCACGTTCTTTCCCATGACCAAGCAATGCCACTCCCTAAGCTTTATAATAAGACTTGGTTTAGAAAGCATGATATATTTCTTATCCTGTAAATCCGGGCACTGACTGCGTCATACGATGGTCGCACGACTAAACCATTACTCCCTGTTTGTGTGGTTTCCAGATGCAAAGTATTGTACTCGTCGGCTGACGGTTTTTTTTTTTGGTGATTAAACAGGGAAATTAATATAAAAAAAAAAAAGTCGGCCGACGAGTGGAAGCCTGTCTTTGCGTCTGGAAGCCTGTCTTTGCGTCTGGAAACCACACACACACACACAGGGAGCGACGGTTTAGTTGTGTGACCGTTGTACAACCATCGCAGGACGCAGTGAGTGCCCGGCTTAAGTGACGATTAAACTTGCTGTTGGATGTGGCATAAAGTTTTTAAAAAATGCTATTCCGTACAGAATACGTTCCACACATCCTGTCATAGAACATTATCCCATATGGAATTAAAAAGCCTATAAATGTCGTCTCTATCGCCTCCAGTCATGATTACAGTACCAGTGTCATGAAATTACTGTATACAATTTAGCTAGGTGATGTTTTTATTCTTTTCCTTCACTGTATTATTGGCGTAGAAATTATGTGTATACTTATAAATATATATACTATAATTTGTTATTGTTGTAAATGTAATGATTTTAGTTTAAAACATTGTATGTTAAAATATTCCATATCAAAATATTTCAAATAAAAATGCAATGGAGTATACTATTTACATTTGTATTTGTTTGTTTATTAGTTGTGTAAAATCATTTATTTCGATATAATGTAATGTAATTAGATTTATATAGCACCTTACACAGTAGAGTCTCAAGGCGCTGTGGACCGGATGTTACACATTCAGGTACTATGACTTTCTACGCCCCTAAGGGTCATGTCACGTCCTCGCAGCTGCTATTCAGTGCACATCCTTCTGTTCACGACTGGGGTCATGTATGGACCAGTACACCGGGGTAAACCCCTACTCGTGTCGAAAGATGTACTGGGTTCTTTATAATGCACATGAGCCGTATGTGTACACTGGGCCTACGGTTTATAGTCCTTATCTGGGAAGACTTTTTTTCACCACCAGAACTATGGTGCGAGCGGGCCTCAAACCCTGCTGCTGTTTTTTTATTTGATTTGATTTATTCGGTGTAGAACACCAAGGATAACCCACGAAAGTCCGAAGTGGACTTATTTCCA
>JAOTQE010127099.1:0-24133 GCA_025631205.1 Nesometra sesokonis
ACGATATTGATGGAACAGCATTTCATTGCGTTGCGTCAACTTTGTTGCGTTGCGTCTCAGTGGGAACCAAGCTTAAGTATTCAAACGTACTTGTAACTTTTCGTGATAATCACAATCGACACTTCGTCAGACTCGAACTGTGATCACCACTCACTATCAATCACTTACAATTAACATTATTTTACTACTATTCTAGGAGGAGTCTGAAAAAAAACCATTTAAATATTTTAAAATTGGTAATTAATTTAAGCATGAATAACAACCAAGAAGCTCTACCACGGTCTGATGTCCTGCATCGGTGCTTGTATATAGCTGCATTGTTGTGGTAAATTCTGTTGATTTGAGAAATGCGAATTGTAAGATGAAGAACAGTTCATGTCCATAGCAACATACTGGGACGGGTTAAAATTATACGGTGGTGGGGACGCCAGACAAGAGCGCCCGTCGCGTACAAGTACCGGTACAGAGACGCGTCGAGACGCTATCTGCACAGGATCTTCCAACTCCAAGTTTCTGTCCTGTCTCTGACGTTTACATTTGTAGCGTCGGTTCTGAAACCAAATCTTGACTTGTGTCGGCGAAAGCTTTAACATTTTGGCAAGGTGCTCCCTCTCGGGTGCTGATAAATATTTTTGCTGTTTAAAACGTCGTTCGAGTTCAAAAACCTGAGCCTGGGAGAAGAGTACCCTCGGTTTGCGACGTTGTCGAGGTTTCGTTGCTTTAACTGGTTCAACGTCTTTGGCTAGCTTCACTACAATTTCTCTTTGGGACATTGAATCAAGGTGAGATAGTTCATCAACTGTTGGTATAAAAGCAGTAAAAGTTTCATTAAAAACACATCAATGGTATAGGTACCTATTTAAAAAAAAGTAAAAACAAATCTATCTATCTCTCCTTAATTATCGTCCTCTAGTTAAACTATTCAACTGCCTTTAATTATACAATTGTGTGCGTGTGTGTGTGTGGATGAGAGGTTTTATTAATATATTTTGTTTGCATCATTGTTATAATTATTTAAGTTTTATTTTTATAATTCATCTTTATAATAACAAAATGTATCTATTTAATATTGTATATACATTATAAGCTTATATTTATACTTATGTTAACTGATTTGATGAGGGATACAGACTTACGTTATAGTGATTTAGTTCACTTTTGTGTCCCTGCCCATCAGATCAGTAGTTCTGTTCCAATGTATTGTTTGTTGTGTTGTATTTTTTGGCAATAAAAGAATAAGAAAAGAATAAGAATTTGTATTCTTTTTTGTAATTAAAATATCTATTTTCTTCCCAAGCAGAGTAACACCAAACAAACATTAACAATTTCATCAAGTTCTCCTTTAACCATCAGGAAGGGGCGGATCCACGATTTAAAGACAGGGGTGGGGTGCGCACTATTGCCAGTCAGGGTGTACGTGATCCCAATTTTCAATTTGACAAGCAAAAAAAGATAGGCCTAGATGCCATGTTTTACGCGTTACTGCCCTCTTTCGCGTTTATGTCTTTCAATAATTTTTTTTTTTGCTTGTCAAAATAAAACCGGGAACCACGCTCACCCCGGGCCTGGGAAAGTACGCCCATCCACCCCTCCTCCTTTTTCAGTATCCTAGATCCGTCCCTGTAAATTGTATATACAGTATTTTAGTATTAAAAGCAAGACATGAGTTCTAATAGACCTATCATTTTTATAACTACGTAACCGCCGATGATGAATGATCAGCTGACATTTCAAAGAAACATCTACTAAATTTCAAAATCAACAATTTGCCTATTTTAACTTCAAGAAATAGCACAGGCCTATTAAAATTAATGGAAACCGGACGTAAAAGGATCTACCGACAAACTGATTGACCAACTAACTGTTGGGATGATCAACAAAAATTACTAAGAAACTACTACTTAATTTAAAAAAGTTAAATTATTATAACATAAAAAGTTTAAGCCTTTCTCAAACTAGAGAATGTTTGTGAAAATGAGAAAGTTTGTAGAATGTTAAATAAAACTGACAGTTTCTTAGCTGTAAGAAGAGTTTTATAAACTGGACGGATGAGAAAAATGCATAAACAGAAGAATTAGAAACTATAGACATAGACTGGTCAGCTATTACCTTATGGCGCTACTGAGTGATTATGGTGTGCAAAATTACAAAGTTTGTTAATAAGACGGTTGTAAATGAGAAGGTCCACTAAGGACCTATTTTGCATTGATAAAGTTGAGGCGTTACGTCAGATTTTTCCCAATCCGCATGGAAGGCCAGGAAATTCAAGGAAGTACCCAAGTATTTCTTGAAGAATTTTAATGAACTTTAATATTTCCGATTAAAATTATACTACTATTATAAATTAACACACAGTCGACCCTCTCATTTACATATCGCTCGGTATGGAACGCTAATGAGAATGTTCGTAAATGAGAAGGTTAATGAATACTGATAAATTAAGGCTTACAGAACATTTACTTGTGTTTATTTTGTTGTGTAGGAAATCAACTGGTGAATGAAATGCAAAAGCAAAACAAATTTCATCGATAAATTATCAGATGATTACATAATTAGCCATTATTTTAATGGCGTAATTGGCTGGATAGTGTTTGTAAAATAGGTTTAGAAATGAAAAGTTTGCAAGATGTGACGATCAACTGTATTGAGGTTTGCCTATTTCAGGTTATTTTCTTGTATACAATCAGTCTATTATTATTTTTAACATCATCATCCTCGGAAATTGTTTCAAAACTGAAGTTGTAGTCGACGTGTTTATTTTAAAACTTCTACTCGAAGTTTTAACAGATACAGTACTTGAACACTCAGACAGCTCTCGGTTTCGTTACAAATTACAAAATAGTGAATATCTTCAGGGCACACGACACCGTCAATGGTTTTGATAATTTTCAATGGGATATCATGTACTACTTATGATTTATTTGTAAGCGAGTACACTTTCCGGTTTTTATTTTAAGAGGCATGCTTTTTATGCGGAAATTTTCGTGTTCATTATCGTAGTTGGGCTTAAATCCTAATTTTGGTTTTGGCAAGCTAAAAAAAAAGCTCCTCCTGTGGGCGGATTTTTTTTTTTGCGGGGGAGGTGGGTGTGGGGAGTGACGTTTCACCTCCCGTAGACCTATAAAATATAACGAGCGCCTCCAACTAAAATGACCACACAAATTAAAATAACGGCAAAAGAGCACAATAACACTTTAAAAAAAAATTATACTACTATTATAAATTAAAACACAGTTGACCTTCTCATTAATTTACATATATCTCGGTATGGAATGCGTTAATGAGAATGTTCGTAAATGAGAAGGTTCATGAAAACGGATAATTTAAGGCTTACAAAACATTTACTTGTGTTTATTTTGTTATGTAGGAAGTTTTTCTGTTTTGTTGAAATCAACTTGGTGAACGAAATGCAAAAGCAAAAGAAATTTCATCGATAAATTAAAGGATGATTAACCTTATTTTAATGGCGTAATTGGCTGAATAGTGTTTGTAAAATGGGTTTAGGGAATGGGAAGTTTGTAAATGTGAGGATCAATTGTTGGGGTATGCATATTTCTTAGTTTTGGTCCAGGTTATTTCCTTGTATATTTGTACAAGTCAGTCTATTATTATTTTTAACATCATCATCCTCAGAAATTGTTTCAAAACTGAAGTTGATAGTCGACGTGTTTATTTTAAAACTTCTAATCGAAGTTTTTATAGATACAGTACTTGAACACTCAGACGGTAGTACAGTTCCAGAGACGGATCTAGCATTGTGATTTAGTTGGGCTTAAATCCCGATTTTGGTTTTGGCAATCTTAAAAAAAAAGGAAGCAGGCAAACAAATAAACAAGTAAATAAATAAAAAAACAGTACTAAAAAAATAATAACAGGTCTGACTTTGCCTCTAGGTACAACAAAAAATTCGCATCAATTTTACGGCGGAACTTAACCGTGTTAATCATTTTTATTGATGCTTAATAATTCATGTTGTAATTGAATTTCCAAAATATTAGCATGTTGTTAATTTGCAACAATTTGATGGTTAAAAATATTGCAGTTATTATTAATCTAAGTAGGCCTATGTAAATTAGGCCTAATGCTAATGTAAAATCAGTAAATAAAAATAAAAACATGAAGCATTAGGTTTATTAATTTTATATTGAACTTTCTGAACATCTGAGTGATAGTGTCCTATATTTACTGTGTAACATGCCACAGAAAGTTTAAAATTTTGGCAATCAAAGCAAATTCACTGATCTGACTGACAGTTTAAGATTACCTTCACCAAACTGTCCATCCCCAGAGTGACGACTATGTTGTTAAGCAATGCGCTCATAACAAGATCATAGACAGAGCACACGATGAAACCACCTAACGCATCGAGGAGGCGATATTGATCAGCGTAGAGACAAGACCATGAATCGAGAAGAAGGGGCCCACTTACTAAGTAACGTATACGACCCTGTTATTATGCGCCACCTATCGGTGAGCGGATTGCTTAGCAACAGAGCCGTCACTCTGAAGATGGTCACCGTTTGGTAAAGGTGGCTGAAACCCTCAGGCCTAGGTAAATTTGCTTGGTTTATCAAAATTTACAATCGTATCTACAAACCAGTTGAACATTTTCAAAATTGTTTTGTATTTAGAAATTAATTTGTATGTCATCGTGGATTAGGTCCTATGATTGGAAGACAGAAAGACCGACTGACTTACGTTATTTATTAACATCATTAAGAAAAATAATGGTAATATAAAAAAATATATACCATTGGTCTGCTCATGTATCTATGGTGTGCTCGCGCAAAATGCGCCCATTTGATTAAGCGCGCCGTCTCGATAAGCTCACACCAAAGGTAACAATTGTGGTAGTGCCGAGCCAAAGGAGGCGTAAGTCGACAAAATTGAAAATTGTGTCATTTATGAATTATTAAACTACATGCCTATTATTAACTTTTTAACATAGAAAATTATCGGTTTCATATGATGTTTCTTTGCAGATTACGAACAATGAAAGTTCAAACATCTAGAATTAAGTTTAAAAAAACTGCATTTCAAAATTAATTGGGCCTATATTGTGACAAGGACATTTTAAGTTGCATTTTTGAACACTTCTTGGTCATATATCTGAAAATTGTTAATTTAATGAAAGGTTAATGTTTAAACTGTATGTTTTTTAGATAAAATAATGAAAAATGGACCATTTTCTTTTTTCTGCCTAATTGTGAAAAAATAAGCTTGCGACTTAGGCCTAGGCATGCCTCCTTTGACTGGCTTCGGTTCTGCCACAATTTCCTTAAGCGTCGCGTTTTAGGTCTACAGTAGGTGATACATACACAATCAGAAAAAAATACTTTGGTTTTGCATTGTGGTATTTTTAACTTAATGCTATCATTAAGAGAGAGAGAGAGAGAGAGAGAGAGAACTCATTTACAGAAAAAGAAAAAGACTGATCATCTATGAAAAAGGTGACACTTATGTTTGAAGTAATGGATTAATAACGAAAGTTTTTCTGGTATGCTATTCCATATTTTAGCAACTAAGAAGAAGAATTAATTTGGTAGACCCAGCGAACAATTAAATTAATTTAATTAATCAATTTAATTAATTTAACTGTTCCCTGGTAGACCTATAATAACATCTTGGTAATTTTCTCCCTATCTCTAACCAAAGCTATTTCGTATATCCTTGCGCCCCTCCCCTTATATTAGGAGCGCCGGATCTAAAGCCGACCCCCAAAAGCTAAAAAAAAGAACACGCAGAATGGGGGAAATATTTTTTTTTTCTTGACAAATTTAAACCGGCAACCACGCCCACCTGGACCTGGTAAAGTGCGCCCCCCCCCCCACTTTCGTCGGATCCTGGAACCGCCCCTGCAGTGCCCCTCTCAATTTGAATAAGGGTCCATTCAATTTTCAACAAAGCATTCACCTGACGCGACCTCCTATGCATAGTTGCACAGCAGTTAAACATCCCTGGCATTATTTTTTCAGTCGGTCTAAATGTACATAATCCATTAGCGCTTACTTATTTTAGGCCTATTTTTCATATGCACCCCTCAAATGGCTAAACACAAACGCCTGTGGACTTCTTATTTTCATGAGTGAGTGCTTATGCACCATAGTTACTGGCTTAAATTACAATGCATTATAAATAAACATCGTATTTTGAAAGTATGGTGACCTATTATTTTTAGAATTAAAACTAAATATTATAGGCCTATTTTACAACTAAAGTAACCTAATATCATTGTTAAGCTGTAGGCCTATCTCATTTTGGTCTTGGGGTCTGGGTACATTATATAATTGTGGCAGAGCCAAGCCAAATAAGACATAGGCCTAAGTCGGAAAATTGAAAATTATATTATAAAACTAAACAGTAGTATCTTTAACACGCAACAAAATCAGTTTCATATTATGTTTCCTTGCAAAGTTATGAACAATCGAAGTTCGACAATTAATGTAAGTTTTGAGAAAACTGCATTTAAAAATTGATTATCCGTATACATTGACTAGGCAAAGTCATTTTAAATTGCATTTTTAAATCATCTTTTGATCATATATCTGAAAATGTTTACGGTAGTATGAAAGTTGCATGTATGAACTGTATATGTTTTAAATAAAATAAAATTTGAAAAAAATGTTCATTCTTAAATTTCTGCCTATTTTGGTTAACTAGCATTTGCGACTTATGTCTAATTTGGTTTGGTTCTGCCACAATTATACATCATAGGCTTAATGGTGCATTTAAAATGAACATTCTATTTTAAAATCCGATATCCTAATGGTTTTGTCGAATTAAAATACGGCCTAATATTTATTATCACAATACTTAAGCGAACCTAACATTGACAATACAAAATGTGTATCTTCAAATATGTTTTTAAAATAATTTTAATTAGGCTACTTCGTTTATAAAGCCAAATAAACACAATTTAAAAGTTAGCCCTAGTAAAAAATGACACACCAAAGGATCTTATTATACGTACCCTGGTCACACGGAGGCGAGTGTCCGTGAGTTTTGTACTTCTCCTGAATTTCCCGAATATCAAGAATATAGCCTGGATATGCAGATCCCGAGTTGATATCCATCCCTGAACATTGGTTGCCATGTGATTCCTGTTGTAACAGCGACGTTCCATAGGAATAATCAACAAATGGAAGTTGGTACTGATGTTGTTCGGCCAAATTTAGAATATCTTTAACTGAGAAAGGTGTATTATTTGCCGTTGCTATTGGTGATTGAGATTGGTAAGTGGTCATCGGGTTCTTAAACTGCTCGGAGCTCTCGAAATTCATGTTCTCGTTTTAGTCCCCTCTACTTGTAAAAACTCTTTATAATTGTGTAACGAAACTTAAGTCAAGTTATTGACAGATCCTAGTGGTTAATGTATTGTTAAAGTTATAGGTGTGGTATAGATCACAGATTGACGCATCAAATAGAAAGAAGACACTTAATACGTTTAAAGATGGGAGGTCTTTAGATAACAATGACGTTGTTACAATCTCCTAACTTGATTGGAGAAATATTTTAAAAGGTAACTCGCGTTTGACAAAACGCAACACTCAATCAATTAGCAGACGATACTCTGGTATTGCTTAGAGGTTTTTGGAGCCTATCTTGTCAAACTTTGTTTAAAATTCGCGACCTGGAGTTTACATAAGCAGAGAATGTTTGGGTATGTGCAGTTTTACTACAGTGATCAAGGAATCAGGAATCGGTTATGATCGTGAGACGTTTCATATACACAGAAGTTGTTTCCTGTTTATCTGCAATTGGATACCCAAAATTAGCATCAACATTTATATTAAACATCTTGCTTGGAAATTTAATGAATCTCTCGTTATATTCGTGGCAGACAGCAGAATGTTTCGTACAAACATTTCTTATCTAGATAGAAACAATTCAGTGACATAGAGATAGCCGTTTGACCCTTGTTTACACGGGATTCATCGATCCAAACGGTAACGGTGTTAGTTCTTATCTTGTCCATGCCAGCGTCCGTCACTTTTGGTATGAACTCTAAACATATTGGAGACACAAAGTATGCTTGGATGTTACCATATCTTGTTATATCTTGCTTTAATTGCATGCTTCGAATTGTGGTTTTATTTCGTGACTTTGCTATCGTAAACGGAGATAATTTAACCGAGGTGAATCAATGAAAGAAGTAAATACACCAATAAAAAGTCAATTTTGATCCTTTCATTTGTCATCCATCTACCAAAGTTTCTTGGGAGGTTAAATGTCTAACATTGGGGATTTACCGATTTCTTTACATTTAGGCCCATATACAGGTTACCGTACTGAATGACAATTTATTGACATGTAGGCATATCCTTTTTTTCTGTCTTTTGTGGGATCGTCCCACCTTTCTTAATATATACATTTTGCATTTTCGTTTTTCATTGGCTTGCCCAATTCCGTTTATCTATATCATATTTTTGTATCTCCACCATTTTTGCACGGTAGAGATTGTATCTTTGTATCTTCGATCATGTCGATTGATCTAACACCAATTAGTGCTATTGGGTAGATCTAAATGGACACACAGAGATAGTTAAAATTTTATCCAGTGTCTACTATAACTAGAATTAACAACTATTATTGCTTGTTGACAAAATTCTAACAAAGCCATGTATAGAATTTTCTGAAATTTGCATATATCTGGCCAACGTTATAAAAGCTTATGTTTTGGCTGTACGGTTATCATTGCTGGTTTAGCCCTAAAGCTGTACTGACGAAGGGTAGACCCAGAAACGAATCCGTCTGCAGATGAGGGCTTAATCCTAGTGGCTATTTGATTGATTTTTCCGGTCTTGGTCGGATTTTTTCTACTGTTACGTTTAACAATTATTAAATTTTGCATTATATGGTCGCCTTTTCGTTCTCATTGGCTTGCCCAATTCCGTTATCTATATCATATAAATTTATATACATACATACATAATTATATATAGGCTTATATTCATGTTTGAACAGATTCAAATAACCGTCAGTAGAATAGGACCACACTACATCGCCTCCAATAGGGCGAAAACCAGGTATTTGAAAAAATATTAAATAATCCATAAAACCAGGTTGTCGTTAACACCTTTATATCATTGATAAATCACCAACGTGAAATACACTGTTCAAAGTGAAACTCAGTATCACAATATTACAACTCGTGCAGCAAAGCTGATAATAATTATGCCTTATTTTGCCTCAATTTGTTAATTACTATTTTCTTGTTTAACTTCTACATAAAATAAAGTTAAATAAAACAAAACATTAAATTCAACTTTCAATATTTACATCATATTAGACTTTATATAAAATATAATAACACAGCATATCCTTTGCTGAACTATGCGACCTATACAGACCAACCGACTGAGCAATTAACAAATTAAATGATTAACAGACATTATAGCTACTAGGAAACAGCCTGCTTAAATTTAAAATCCAATGGACTGTTAAAACTTTAAAAAAAATATTAAAGCGATAATCCCGGGATTAACTCAAATTACACGTTTTTAAAGAATAGAAAAAAATTATATCGCAGTACAAATATAACTCACATAAATGGAAAGATCAGTCCAATTCATTTATAGCATTGTGTAATATGGGTATAGTATTATTCTACTACAGTTACTGTTGTAATCTATTGCTATTAAGTCTACTACAGTTACTGCAGTAATCTATTGCTATTAAGTCTACTGCAGTTACTGATGATGATTTAAGAACACCTTGGAAAGTATTTTTCTTCATTATCTAATTGTCCAAATATTTTAAAATTATATTAGCGACGTCACAACTAATTCAATTGTAAAATTTTGAATATTAACAAGATATTTACCCCTAAATAAGGCATGACACGGCAAAACCACCACTAAATTCAAGAAGCGGTAGACTGTGTGTCCCCAAGGCCAGAACTATAATCGTACACGATAGGCCTATGCTTTTTTGCTAAGTCATATTCATATTTGTAATTCACGTGAAATAATATAATGTTTTAGACTTCGTCATATCTCTCTTATTTTAATATATTTATATCTGTATATACATTACTTTTTATTAGGATTATTTTTATATTGTCGTGTACACAAAATGTCTCAGCTTCAAATGTATTTCTATTGTTTTTTTATGGACAAATAAAGTGTATCAGTATCAGAAGTTGTAGGAAACTTGAAAATTGAGCAATTGTTAAAACCATATTACACTTTTATAAGCTTTAAAATTAGGGGTCAGTTATCAAAATCGGTAATGTATAACTGAAGTTATTGAACAAAATATACACAAATTTTCTTTTTATTTGTTTATATTTCCTTTTATTTATTGGCTTATTTCTCAAAAACTTCCTGTGCGACAACTTGGTGAGTTTGCCATGACTAGCCTCAAATTTGCAACATTATAGACCTAATGTTAAAATTAAGCAAATAGGCATATCGATTAAAAGGCTGACAACATCTAAAATGTTGGCATTTGTCTGTTTCATTAAACAATTTTTAAACACACTAATTCTAAAGTTATGAACTTTGATGTTATTTTATATGAGCAGATTAGCGTAATTTCAAAGTCAATGGTTATGAGTTTTTTTTGTCATTTTTGAGCGACAATTTGCCTACATCTTTAAAGGGTAACTTCGAGATTCAAATATCTATGGATACACCTACAGAACAATTGTGAAATTAATGTGGTTGGTGGAGAGAAACCCCAGCAGGTTTTTAATGGTTCTGGCAAACTCACTTTTCTAGCAACCCCTTAGGCCCATGCCTAGAAATCCCCAGGTTTTTTTTTAAATGCGTGGAATTAAATTTATACAAGTGCCATTTCTGAACATAAAAAGGTGCCTCATTCTATTTCCTCACTTCAGCCCATCATGATGGAGCTGAGGTAGTGTTTTCTTTTAGCCCAACTCGACGAAGCTCTACACCTACCCGGCTGATTAATTGAGTACGGTAATGGATCTTTTTGTGATAGTCTGCAAATTTAGAGGGCGCTCTGAATTTATGTATATTTTTAGCTCCTGATAGAAGTACCCATCTGGTTAATTGAGCTAGTAAGAAATGGATCTTTTTGGTGACGGCCGAAAAAATTAGAAGTGCTGTAAAACATTTTCTGTACAGTCGTCGTGAAGAGGAATTGAACCCGTAAATTGTATTTCACGTTACAAGTCAATCGTCTTACCCGCTCGGCCAATTAACGATTAGTAATAGAACAGAGCTTTAAAATGAAATAACAGTTGGAAACTTATATCAACAATTGTATAGTCCACATCGGGACTTGAACATGTGCGTCGATTTAATTGCAGATTGCAGGTCAAAGGTTTTAACAGCTCGGTCAAGTAAGGCTCGACAATTGAACAGATATATAAAAGATCGGTCGACAACAAGCTGAGTTTAAAAAAAAAACGAATTAAAAAAAAAAAACAATTAGAAAGATGTCAAAGAGCCGGAGATCACTGAGAACCAATACTTGTTATATATTACCAAATAATGCCTCATTTATTATTGGGCCTATTATTTTAAATTTTGACGACTTTTGAAAGCTCTGACAAATTTAGACTTGAGACAAGTCTGTATTTTTTATTTTAAGTGTTTCGACTTGCGCCACCAATTTTGTCGATGTTTAGTTTTGTCTTGAAATGTGTTCAAACATCAATATATGTATGACAGTTCTCTTATGAAACGCATTTGGTGCCGGATTTTTCAGGAATTAAAATCAAATCGACAAATTAATCTACAGAATGATCAACATAAACTGCTAAAATTCAAAACTATTGGGCTATAATAATTTGAATTTGAACGGCATTATGTTTCTTCAAAACCTGGGATTAAATTCAACCTCTGATTCTATTCTAAGTTTTAGGGACTAAAAAAATATTGTTTTTAAAACAATCAAGATCCCTCAACGTAAAGAGGTTCATTACTTAGTTTCTAACTTAATGTGACAGTCATATTCGGAGCTAAAATAAGAAGAAATGAACCCTTACATCGATTTATAATTGAGTAAGATTTACAGTACTTACAAAGTAACAATTTGTGAACCTGTAAAACAGAATGTTCGCCCTCTATTGACGTCTTCGATCAGACAACTGATCACGTGACTTGACATAAAGGCGATATGTCTTCTATTTATCTCCATTTAATATATGTGTGAAGTTTATGATTCCTGTTGTAATGTTGATGATGAAGCCTAAAAATGAATTGCCCAAACGACCAACCAAACATCAGCCTCTTTTTTAACTTAATTTTGAGAATTATTGACAAAATTAGTAAAATTACCATGGGAATTGAATGATAGGCTAGTTACCGTCTATACATAGACTATACTGTGGAAATTAAAAAAATAGATAAAGGGGCATTCTTTCCAAAGTCCACCGAAATTATATTTCTTTGAAAAGTTTCCGGTTACTATTTCTAAAATAATAAACGTGTAGTTACCTGTATTACAGGTAACTACACGTTTATTATTATACTTGTTTAATTTTATTCTCGAGTAGAAAAAAGCTAAAGCTTTAATGTTTTGAAGTAACATAGGCCTAATGACATAAACTTGGCAGATCAGTACAGAACTCCCAAGTTGAAAATCCATGAGATTTCGTCGGCCAGCATTCGTAACTATTTTTGGGGTACTGATGGGCATCTAAAAGTGGAAATATATGAACAAAATATTTTGATTATTACAAATCAAAAGGTGTTTACTATTATATGTCTAATTGGCAAACGAACCTTCAAAATACCATTAGTGTCCAAATAAATGAAAACTATATATTTTTTGTATATATTGCTAATTTATAAAAATTCCTTGAGATAATCATGAAAATTCCAATTCGAGAAAATTGGATATTTCCTGGATACCGGGAGATGATGCAAAATTCCTGGAGACTCCAGGCTAATCCTGGAGGCCTGATCAGTATTATACGGTACCATACTTACGAATTTTTCTATAAAAAATAGTAACATTTAAAATATTTTATTTTTTTTGTTGACAACACAGAATTTTCGAAGGAATGGGCCATTAAAATAAAATGAAAACCCCATTAAAGACTAAAACAGGGTTCCCTTGTTATTTAGGCCTTATAATGATGGTGATGATGATGGCCAATGGTGATACTGATGTCGATGCTATAAATGATAATAATTATGATGAACTCGATTTATGATTGTGAAATTCTGTTTTACATTAAGCTCTAGACCTATGAATTTTATTATAGCCTAATTGAGAATCGATTAAATAAAAAAAAAATAATTAAAACTGTTCAAATAGGCTAGGCCTATAAGGCCTACAGTGTTGTAAGTTTATTATGGCGACGATGGAGATAATGGCGATAATAATAATAATAATAATAATAATAATAATAATAATGATAATAATAATAATAATAATTATTATTATTATTAATAGGCCTATGTAAAAAATTAAAATCCAACTCAGCTTTAGATAAACGTAAAAAATTCCTCTCTAACTTCCGTAGAAAACATATAGGTAGCTCACTGGAACTAAAGTCTTTAATGATGAAACCAAACGATCTCAGATTGATAAAGAAAACAACACATTTTAGAAAAATAACTAAAGATTTAATCGTAAACATGTTTCGGATCACTGATTCATCTTCTGTACAATGAAATAAAAAAAAACTAAACATCACACTCGTTTGACTAGGTGTATATAAAGTAAAATTGATATTTAAATTACTAACCTATTATATTAGGCTACCTAAAAAGGTAATCAACTTACATGTTTACGATTAAATCTTTAGTTATTTTTCTAAATGTGTTGTTTTCTTTATCAATTTGAGATCGTTTGGTTCCATCATTAAAGACTTTAGTTCCAGTGAGCTACCTGTTTTCTACGGAAGTTAGAGAGGAATTCTTTACGTTTATCTAAAGCTGAGTTGGATTTTCATTTTTTACATAATTTCAAGTCACTTGGCGTATTTCCTAAATTCATTTGTTTTAAATTATTATTATTATTATTATTATTATTATTATTATTATTATTATTAGGCCTATTATTATTATTATTGTTATTGTTAATGTTATTATTATTATTATGACAATGATGATTATGATGATGATGGTGATTATTATGATAATGATTATGATGACCATGATTATGATGATTACGATAACCATGATTATGAAGACGACAATTTGTGATTAAAATGTCTATTTCCAATGTCCAAATTATGTATTCTGCCCCCTATCGATCGCATCAATCGCCAACAATCACAGTCGTAAATAATCGAGCGAACAGCCCCTCTATAAATCACTATTTTGTGATTTAATAGCCTAATTTGTTCCATTCTTCAATACTGTGTAGTTTTAATTGATTGATTCGCAGGTACGTAGAGAAAGCATTAACACGATGCCAGCTTCAGTTGTTGTTAGTAAACTGAATCTGGTAAACAAACTAACGTTTAACAACCAGCGTCAGCTGTAGGTTGTCAAACGGGCAGAATAATTTACGCGATAATTGCATGATGTATGAGAACGGGAAAAGATTGCAACAGACACATGTAGCAATTATCACTTCTGTATCGAGTCCTGAGGGAGTGAACATCTTACTTAACCTTCACGATCATATTTAACTCTCTTTTTATGATATACGCGGGAGCGATTGAAAAATATAAAAACGTACGCAGAAAGATGCGTTGTTCAAGAAGATACTGCAATAAAACAACTGTCCAACTACAAAGAATATTTGAATCTATTCAAAGAAATGTCGATGCTTACAAGACAGACGTTCCTGTAAATTGGAATTGTAAATCAAACATTACGGAGTAGAGTGTATGTTGATTGATAAACTATGGATAGGCCCTGTTAATTAAGCGATAGGCCCTGTTAATTAAGCTATATAGGCCGTGGTCTAAATAGGCCTAAGCCTATACAAAACAAAACAGGCTAGGCCTAGAGAGTCCTACAAATAATTAACGAAAACCTTATTATGGCATAGATCTTGGAAAATCAAAGTAAAAGATAATAGGCATATGTAAGTTACACATTATTTTAAATAAAAAACACACTTTATAAGAACAATGAGGCTATTGTTTAAGAACAAAATAAGAACAAAACAGAGGATGAGAAAAAATGAGTTTTTTCTTATTAAAGGGAACTTAACAAAATTTCTAACAATCAATCTCATCACATCTCCCGTTTTTCTATTACCGTAGGCCTACTCCATTAATGTCATTAGATGTGTTATAATGAGAAGTTGTTGAAATACCGCACATGATTTCTCATTCGAACTATCCGTTAGCCACAGCGTAGTCCTATCCGTACAATACAGTAGTAAATTTTGAATCTTTGAGAATTAGGCCTACGTGAAATTAGAACAAAATAAGTTTAAGCCTGGAATTAGCAAAAAACAGACAAACAAACAAAACAAAACAAAACAAAAGAAGGCCTACTGAGCCTGGGAAAATTTTACTGGTTCTTATGAAAAAAATGTGTAGGTCAGACCTATTTGAAGTAACATAACAGAGACGGTTTTAGGGCCTAATATCAAAGGCTGTGATAGTTAGGCCTACAGAACTATAGTTAATTAAAACAAAAGGCTGTGAAAGTAACGATACCAAGTAATCCAGCTGTGATTTAAGTAATAGTTGATCAATGTGATATTTAAGTAGTAATAGTAAAGTCAATGGAAGTCAAAATGTTGTGAGTGTTAAGTTATCTGTATAGTAAACTCAATGAAAGTCAACAGGCTTTAAGAGTTAGCCTAAGTAATACTAGGTACAGTAAGTCAATGAAAGTCAAAAGGCTGTGATACCGTAGACAATGAGTGACAAAAGGCTGTGATAGTTACGTAAACGACCTAGAAATTTCAATGATAGCTAAGTAATAATATAGGTAGGTTAATGAAAGACACCATAAGTTCTAGTTAAGCCAACGAAAGTCAAAAGGCTGTGGTAGATACCGTACCCTATTAAGTTATAGTTAAGTCAATGAAAGTCAAAAGACAGCCGTGTTAGATAAGTTAGTAAAGTCAATGAAATTAAAAAGTTAGGCCTAATAGTAATAGGTAACCAATGAAAGTCAAAAGGCTTGAAAATAGCCTAGTTAAGTAAATTATAATTAAATTAATGAAGTCAAAAGGGACTGCTGTGTTATAATGAAAGTAAAAATGTTGTGATTTAATGACGGTAATACCGTGCTTAAGTCAATGCAATTTGAAAAAATGTAATAGGCAAATAATTTGTAAGCCAAGAAAATGTAGGTAAATGAACTTAATTAGGCCTAGGGTAATGAAAGTAAAGTTGTAGATAAGCCATTAACAGTAGGCTTATTAGTCGTATAAGTAAAAGTTAATTAAAATTCCGTAGTAATACGGTAGTTGGCCTAACTGAAAGAAACGCAAAAGTCTGTGACAGTTAGGCTTACCGTAAGGTAGGCATATTAGGCCTATGCCTAGTAATTACAGTAATGTAAAGTAAAGTATGTACTTACGTTAGCAGTTAAATCAGTGAATAAAGTAGGCCTCACTCAGTACATGTGCCTAACAGGCAAGGATCACTCACTAAACTTGGTACTCTACTGTAGGCCTATGATAAATATATATTTAAATATCCCAATTTCCATTACAGATAGGTTTATTGCTTGCCTCTTACAGCCTTTTGGCGCCTGGCCTTTACACATGTCTGCAGTTTTTGTCCCCAAAGAATCGGAGATCGTAATAATCTTTAATTAAAAAATAAATATTTTTGTAAATACTAAATGTCGATATTTGCGTAATTGTCAAATCAGGGAGCTGTTAATTGGTCAAATTCACATTAATATTCAGTGTCTCATGAATATTCAATAGCAACCGTAGGACATTTGGTAGGCCCAAGTAAGATTTTAACCACATTTGGGTTATAATTTTAGGGCTATTTATTAAGGTTATAAAATAGGTATTAGGCCTATGAGTGGATGTTATTTGAACTGCTGTTACGCAAGCGCGTTCAAATTATGTTAATTTGCCTGTCAAATCAAAGTGCATTATACCCACTTTTGTAATGGTAGTAGCCCATACTTACTACCTCCCTCGAGACTGATCAATCACCACCGGTTGACGCCTGTCATTTGTATAATACGTCTATCATCGTAAAATTCTTCCAGGGCCTAGACAAATGAAACTGATGGCTAATGAGTGGAGCGTGGCTTAACTTGCCATTATGTTTGTAATATTATTTGAATTCAATTGATGGTAGTTATGTTGAGTGTATTAAATGATGATGCATCTGTTATAGTACGTTTCTATATGATAACGTAATTGAGATTTACAATTCCCCTATGATTTGCTCATATATTGTACAAATCTATCATTGACAAGGATATTGTAGGCCTATTTTTGGTATTTTTATTTATTTTTTATTTATCACTGCATAGCAATGTCAAACTTTGATTTCGCAATTAAAATTTCTTGAAAGTATTTTAATTTTTTAACGGTTTTAATATTAGTAATCGTTTAGTTCTCGTATAAAATCACTAATTACCGTATAGTACCTACAAGTGTCATTCTGACAACAATTATATATCCTGAATTAAGGCTTGTGAACACAGTTTCAAAGAACACGTTAATTAACTTTTTAAAGAAATTAAAATCCTGCACCATCTGAAAATGTGAAATATATTTCGAAACTTATTTTGTTTGCTACTTCAAGTTTTAAAAAGTTTCCATAAGAGGCCTGCAACGAGGGCGCGCTTTATGTTCCCTAGTTCCCGTGCAAAATAAAACAATACTTGTACCACAGTGAGCTCCGTTTCTGTACCATCCATCCTTTTACATCCTTCTACATTGTGTAAACATCGCTTATTGTTCTATATGAAGAAATGTGCATTATCTTTATTAGGCCTAACTAATCAGTTTGCAGGGGAAGATTTGGGGGGGGGGGGCGCAACCGGCACGCGCCCCCACCCTATTATCGTCAAAACGTAGTTGAGCTCCACTTATATTAGGTGCGCCGGGTCCATTCTTTTTTGCTCGTCAAGAAAAAAAATGGCAAGCACGACCACCCGGACCTGGAAAAGTGCGCCCCAACCCCTTTCAGTGGATCCTGGATCCGTCCCTGGTTTAATTGCGTTGACACGTTTGAATTCATTATTTTCTTAAAGTACAGTTTACCGACAGTTAGACGGGAATAACGTTTGGTTTGTATGCTTGCATTGGAGTTCAAGCGATATTTCGCCGATTGTGTGAATTCGCGCATAGCTTCAAGCCCACTGTAAAAAAAAAAATGATGCTATTCCCACCGTTCGTTATTTTTTTTTTCTAAAACTCACTTCTGTTTTCACAGGGAACACTGGTTTTCAAGCGATAGTTAGCCCAGTGGATGGCACGGTTAACGTGTAGACTGAGTCCAATTCCCCAGTGGGAACTGTCAAAACATATTTTAAAACAATTTACTTATTAATCAGAACGCCTCCGACCACCATATCCATTAGACCAAGCGTATCCAGACGGGTAGGCGTAGGCCTATACTTCTAGAGGTCCGTCTATCCGGAGCTAAAACAAGTTATATAGGCCTAGCACTAGACTTGTAGCCTAGAGTATTAGCTTTGCCATATTCAGACCCCAAGGGGTGAGTGCTGGAGCACATTACCGGTACCCCTCCCCTTTTAGGATTAAAAACAAAAAAAAAGTGCGCGCTAGAACCATCGTGAGGATGAGACGAGTGAGTATAAGAGGAGGAGGGCAACATCATTAAACACGTGGGTAGTGAAGCTTTCAAAGGGGAAATCCGGAATTAAACAATTAATTGATAAACATTTAGTTTTAACCGTTTCTGATAAACTTTGAAAACTTTTGGACAATGAGAGGCCTAATGAAGAAAAACACTTTCCAACATGCGTATTTTTTAAATAACTGGTTTTATATTACACAATGTTAAAGAATAAGAAAGCAGTGGCGGAATTAAGGGGCGCTGACCGACGCAACAGCCCCCCCCCCCTCTCTTTTTTTTTCGGGCAGTAAAATATAATATAGACCTTATATGTCTATAAAATAACAATATTCAGCAATCAAGACGTTGTAATTGATTCCTTAACCCTTCCCTGTGGCAATTTCTAAAGACAAAAATTTCCAATTTCCCGGCGGAGCATGCCCCGGACTCCCTCCTAAAACTTTGACTCTCTACCGTCCCCACCTTTTTTCCCTAAAAGTCTGCATCCGCCCCTGGAAAAAATCAAAACTGTTACAATTCTTTTATTCTAGGCCTGTACCTAACCCTGGATTTGAAACATTTTTATATTGGGCATTGGATCGTTTTCATGTCTTTGATTGCGACATTTAATTCGTTTTATTTGCGGCAACAAATAGGCCAAATTGTTTCGAGAACGGGAAATTGTAACTTCTTATTGAGTTTACCCCCTCTATAGAAGAGTAGCACGCAAACCGCAATCTGTACCGTAAATGAACACACTCTATAAAAACAATGAGACTGGAATTGCTCGAAAATTAAGAACAAAATGATGCTGAAAAAAAAATCAAATGAGTGTTTTTTGTTTGTTTTATGTTCTTTGTGTTGTTTTAATGAAAAGGGGAAATAAAATCAAACACATCACACAGGCCTACTGTTTTGAGAAGGTACTCACGGGATATTTGCTTTATTTAAAAATAAATAAAGATAATCCCCAAAACGAATTTTTGTCGTTTTTGGATAGGTCTATGTTATTTCTCAAACAATTACTAACATTTCTACCGTTTGTTTTTCGCGTAGAGCCCACATTTTCCATTCAACTACCGTGTAACCTGTCATATTATTGATACTGTAATGGTAGGCCTATAAACTGTAGGCCTAATTCATTTTTAAAATTTTTGTATTATTGTTTAATCTATAGGGCTATGCCTCAGGAAGACTGTTTTTATGCCTTACCAGAAAATTATGTTTTGAAATAAAAATAAAATTTTGCCTGTTAACCCTCCGACGTAAATAGTAAAATTGTGAATAAAATTAAGAAAATCAAAATTGCAACTTCCGATTATAAGGCCCTATTTATTAAAAATAAAAAATGGGGCCTTAGGCCTAAATAAGAGGTCTACTTTATTTTTATTCAAACAAAATAAGCCTAAATCTTTAATTTTATTTATCATCTGCTTTTTAGGCTTGATACCGACGAATTGCTAAACGAAAAATGAATTTTTATTTTATTTTTATTCCAACCTCTTCTACCTGGAGTCATTAAAAATATTCGCGAAGAAATTAAATAAAAGTGGTTTCAAACCCCACAAAAGAGAGTGAAGAAAACCCGTAGTTAAAATGTTGATATTCTTCGTATACATCAACACAGACAAAAACCTAATTATGCATACACATCATCAACTTATCAATATCATACATAATATTTGTTGTGATGACGAGCAAACTGTTTGGCTAGAAGTGCTCGGTTTTCAATGTCTGCTTGCATCTCTCATCGTTAGCTAATGGAGTGACAAATTGCTGCCATTTTTCATGAGCAATGAAATCCGAATGCTTCCCCGGCATTGTCCTGAATGGAGATCAAGTAGGCATCTAGACGTAGGTGATGACAACGACATCAATTAGGAGAGCGAACTTTAGCCTCCAGAGACGAACAAGATGCGGCACGTCAAAGCCTCGAGGTTTTCACACGGACCATTGACGAAAGATTAGCATCCGTTTAGGAGCAGTTAAAAAGTGATGTTCGTTAGAAATGTTCCAAATCTTCCCCAACCTCATGTTCCTCAGATGGAAAGATAGCGACTTAACGAACATTAAATACACGAGACGTTGACGTGTTTTACAGCGCTTCAGAATGACGCCATTTTGTCCACTTTAGCAGAAACTTGAATCCTCTACGGATAGAGATCATGCCATGTCTATATTTTAATTTGGATATTTAATGGTCTTTACAACAAAACTCAAGTTTCTCATGTTATTAGTTTATTGTGTATGTTTTAATGACATATATTTGAAGTGGAACATAAACTTAAGTTATCATCTTCAGCGCAAATTTGACCTACGCAATTAGCCCATGTATTTTCAAGCTTTTAAATATTTGATAGGCTCTTTAATATTCATAACTTTATAAAACCTAGGCCTAGGCCTATACGTTTTTTTTTTAAATGGTGAAGCCAAGGAGCTATATTGTTATTGCGCGGAGTGGTAATCCACCGATGAATAAGTGAAAAATACTAGGCCTATCTTCATTGAAACTGGAGTAATATAAAAACCAAAAGTTGGTCTAGGTCTATGATTCAAAAAGGAATAGAAAAATTAGAAATTTTCAAAGAGTTGTGCTTCACATTAGACCTACATTAACTCATAATTGCAAAGATCAGCAAAATTCACATTATATATATTTTAATGTGACCTTTGATACCGTTTTCAAACATAACTATTCAGGTTTTTGTTTCCGACTCACCCAGTTTCACCTTAGAAGATAGGCCTATACATAAGCCTAGGCCCGTAAATAGGCTGTCATATAAAAAAGGGCTATAGGTCTAGGCCTATATATGAGTAATCAGCCTATACAAAAAAGGAACGAATTACAGAAATTTTTATTAACTAATATTACTAATAGTAGGCCCAATATAGGCCTATGATGGTATATAAAAGGTTAGGACTACACACTAAAAAAATTCCGTAAATTTCGGGAAAACGGTCCTGGCAGCCAGGATGCCAAAAAAATCCAGTAAATGTTACGGGCATTTGTATTTTTGTAAAATAAATTTTGCGGAAATTTTACTGTTACACGATTAATTTTACGGTAATCTCCCGTGAAATTTACGGAAAAAGCTATAGCACTTTATCCAGGATCCCACAAAAATCCCGTAAATTTAACGGGTAAATCCCCGTAAAATTTACGGAATTTTCTTGGCATCCTGGCTGCTAGGATATTTTTTCGGTTTTTTTACAGTGCAATATTGTACACTGTAGTGTGGAAAATAGGCCTATAAATATACGAAGTAATAATTTAAACAACGAACAAAAATGCTATCAATATAATAATAAATTTGAAGATTAGCATAATAATATGTTTACCTGCTTCTTTAGTAGGAATCATAAAAGGACCGTACAATTATGAGCCACTTAGCAGGTATGTTATTTTGTATATTTCTGATTTTCAACCTGTCAACACCTTTGCTAAAATAAAATTTATGAGAAATTTTCATTGTTGGCCAACAACAAGCCCTTTGAGAAGGTAATTTTCTTAGCCTTGTTTGTTTAAAGCCTTCCAAGGTAATATTCCACTGGGATAAAAATCATCCAATCTGGAAGCAATAGGATGCAAACAAATCATGTTAATGATATTAGGGCTTAAACACCCTGTGATAGGCAGATTCAGATGGGATTGACATGGTGATTACTCGCTTCATATGATATCTGAACATTTGCTGTGTACATCAATACGGGGTCTTGTTATGCCGACCCTCCTTAAGCTTCTTAGCGTTGAATTGTCGGTTGAATTCTGACAGGCTACCATTAATCATAATATGAACGAAATAATGACATACTGTAAAACTATAAATTTCGCGAACCTATAACTCTCGCGTTCCGCGCGCTAAAAACCGCCAACCTCAAAAATCAAGGGTTTGCGAAAGTCGCGAAAATAATCTGATTTTGTTTGATTATGGGTTATATCAGTAAGTTTCAAATAGACCTAAACAATAACAAAACCTTTAGCCCTATCTGCTCGATTCTATCCTAAAAATTAGGATAAACAGATTATCCCTATGGTGCACTGTTTGATCATGGAGAGAATAACTTTCCTCCGTGGTTAAATAAAAAATAAATAAATAAATAATTATAAGCATGATTACCAAGGTCCTTGTCAACATTCGGATTTGTTAAAATTGAATTTACAAAATATTTGCTCGCAAAATTAAAAATAGGTCTATACCAATATGAAATCGCGAAAATAAAATGCTGCAAAGTTATGTTATTTACAATTGCCTCGTTAGTACGCCAGTAAATTTTCCAAGTCAATTTATTCTTGCAGAAAGGAAATCTTGAAAGTTAATCGCCTCTCCTTCAATAATCCCAGACGATAGAATTTAAATGTAATTGTGAGCAATCATTTGATCTTAACACACTAATCACTTTGTAATGATTAACGAAATTTATGATAATGGTATATTACAGGGTCAAATGAGTATACTAACTTTATTCAATTATTTTGCCATTCAAGTTTTGAATTTGATCGAGTAGAGATTTTAGGCTTATTAGTGGATTTGTTAGAACCACCAATAATGTAAAGTTGCCAATATTTCGTTTACATGCTCGTAAAAATTCAACAAATAACGCGTTATCACGTTAGGCAGTTTTCGTTTTCAATATAAAGATGAGGCAAATCAAAATGTTCGAAAATCCCTTCAAGGATTTGTAATTGAGTGAAATACTTTCCGTCTTTCATTATTACACATCCGCTGAAGTAATAATTTATGGCAGTGGTTTGTAGAAATCTCCTTTATTTTTCAAATCACCTTTGAAATTCACCGATCTAATTCTCCAGAGGGAGTAAGGGCAACTGTCAGAAGAACGTCTTGAAGTGATTAGCGTGTATGGTAGCCTTGGGAAGTCATACCAACTACCAACACATGCGCCGTATAAATCGATTGCTCTGGCAGGTAAATTTAAAGGGACATTTTGTCATAAATATTACAACATTACCTAACGTTCTCACGAGCTATTTAACACGACATATCACAGCTAAAGCTAGTTTAATAATGTCATTAAAACCAGGTATTGATGTAGAAGTTACTTCTTTTTGGACGCATTCCCCTGTCTGGTTGTGGAGCCACCAGCTCCAACTAGCTCCAACTTATCAATTTCTCTCTAAAATACGACTTAATTTGTGTGTTTTCATCGATATGTAACAGCATAACGTGAACCATTACTTTTACTGGCCACTTACTGTCACAAATATAAATTATTTTCACAATCGTTGTGAAATATTGTAATAAATTGTGACACAATTTTTAATATCTATGCGTTGATTCTCCAAAATGTCATGCATCACATCGAAGCATACGACAATAGAATTCATCTATAAAAAACGTTATATCTGCCTCATGACATAGTTTTGTAAACGGCCACAGCAAATCACCGTAAAACATACCTATAGGCCTATTTCAATTCTACAATATAATTGATTCCTTGTTATATGTTGCTTTTTTTTCTGGGAGCAGCACATCTATAGATGACAGTGGTTTCCGCTTTTGC
>JAOTQE010127100.1:0-12313 GCA_025631205.1 Nesometra sesokonis
AATCTTATTAAACAATTTTTAAATACACTAATTTCTATTCTCCAGTTCTTAACTTTGATGCTACTATGATATGATCACGTTAATTTCAAAATTAATGTTGATGATTTTTTGATCATTTTCAGGCGACAATATATCTTTAATACAGTTTTTAATACAAAAATAATACAAGTTGGCTAAAAAGGCTGCCATTTTGAAAATTTAATGAAAAAAATAGAATACAATTTTGTCTTATTCTGTGATGTTGTAGATGTGTTTAAAGCTAATTTCCTAGAATCTTCCCAAAATGTTTTTTTTTTTTTACATAAGCACACAGACTAGGCCTATAGATCGTCCATCATTATTTAGACTCACGCAAATACGACGTAGATACCAGCGCGCCAGCCTGAAGAGAATATCGGCAAATATCGATCATTGTAGGCCTATTCCTAGCTGTGTACCTCGTTGTGAGCTGGCGAATCAATCATGAAAATCCAAAACATTTCAAGTGAAAAACGATCGTTTGAATAGTAAAATGAGTGTAAAAAAAGTCGGGATTTCCCCAAAATTGATGCGCGCGGGGATGATAAACTAATATTTTTTTTTTATGGCTCCTTATGTGAAATCGTATAATTTTAACACTGATAGACCGCCATTTTGTAAATACAAGTAAACATTGCATTTCATCTAAAGAAGAAGTGTGGCACACTGCGGGCTCTGTTCATAACTTAATTCATTGAACGTCGCGTCAGCGTATTTTTAGATGCATCTGTCAAGCAAAATAACGGCCCGGGTAAAGCTGGACCAAATTTAGCGCCAAAATTAGCTTGACCGGTTCAGTTTTAGCGAATTTGGTCCGATAGGACCAGTTTTAGCCCGAACCATTTTTTGCACGACATGTCCAAGCATCCCTATATTTGTCTGAAATCTTAGCGGACAATTTTTCAGTAATAGGTCCTTTTCGCCAAAATACGTTTACTTTAATGGATGACGTCATAATTTATCTATAAGTGGGAGGAGTTGCGTTAACAACTACGGTAATTTCCAGATTTAACCTGCTCGCCAGAACGTTAAGTACGTTTTTACGTAAGCCCGGTGCATGCGCATTTCGATTTGTTTACAAGAGGGGTGGAGCTAAAACTATACATGATCGTAGGGTTAACGTTAACGTGTTTCGGCGACATTCCAAACGTTTGACGGTAATCCCATTATTTTGATCGTATTGTCGGTCTGCTTATTGGTCGTCATAGTATTTGCTAGGTCTGTTGGTTGGTCGGTTGTGTAGTTGGGCTTAAACAAAGCTCTTGTTGTATTCTATCGCCGTTATGTTTATGACTTCTTCTTTTTATTCAATTCTAGTGATGATGTCACAACTTTTTAGGGGCAAAACCAGTATCCAGCAAAACAAAGGGGGGCGGGGGGCGGGGGGGGGGAGCTTTCTAAAGCGCAATTTCATGGCATTACGCACTGGAATAGGCCAGTGCGCTATCATTACATTGTGAGATCTATGATAAAGCTTTACCGTTCTGAATTCTGCGGATAAAGCTCATGAACCATAAAATTAAAGAAGCTTTGCATATTTTGAACATCCGCCGCTGAATAAGCAGACCTCCAACCTAAATGTTACCATAGTTGTTTGGTTTTAATTTACCTAACAATCACACAGTGATATGTGCCGGTTTCCTTGCAGGTTGTTCATTCTTTTTAATCTATTGGTTTTGGTTATTTAAATACGTGCTCTTACCTAGGCATATATAAGACGGCAAATTGTTTGAAGTTTCGCATTGAGGTAGGATGGAGCTTCTTATTTTCGAAAAATGTTTGCGGCACAATTCTGCTCATCGAGTCTAAAGTCTACTGTCAAATTAAATGTTCTACTTCAGTTTATCAAATTCCTTTGTGTGTTGTTAATTTCACGTAATTTTGGTACATTATCCATAATTTAGCCTAACATGTGTACCTCAAATTAAAACGAAATGTGTTGGATTGTGTTTCACCGACATTAGGATGCTGTTCTTGTTTTAGCTGAGGAGGTATCTGATTCATCGATTAAGCAATGTTCTCAGTTGAAAAAAAAGCAATTATTTTATATATTTTATATAAGTGAAAGTGATCATCGGAGTCGTTCAGCTTACGAGAAATTGTTTTTCAATAGTGTTTAAATAAAATACTGTACGGTTTTACATTCTTCAAGAAAAACATGGACATTGATGGGCCAGCACTTTATCAATAAATTATTAAATTTTACAAAAAGACACATTTTACTTAATAGGCCTACTTGGGTTAACTCCTCAAAACTCAACCTCTTTCTGATTTTAAAAACAACCTATTCACTGCCTAGCGACCGAGCATTGATGCGTCGACAAAAGCATCCATAGGCATATGCCACATTAACTCAGAGGTGGATGCAGACCTTTAGAAAAGAGAGGCTGTTAAAAAGTCAAAGTTTAATGATGGGTCCGGGACATTTCTCAAAGGAAATCTTTGTTTGTAGGCGCCCGTTAGTAATAACTAATTTTACATTAAATTTCGGGGGTGGGGAGGTTGTTCTCTAGGTCCAATCCTGTAACTCTCCTAAATTAATGGGTTAAATGCGGTAAAAGTATTTAAAAAAAAAGAAGTATACAATGTTCCAGAGTTGTTTAAATTTGTTAGTATTTTTCTTTAAAATTCTACTACATTCATTTCATACCATGATACTTGGAAAGTAAGCAGAATTCCAAATTATCTCCACTCCCCGGAGACATGATGCCAGTTATGTTTAATCAAAATGAAAACACATGGTTTGAGGGAGAAAACGTGAGATAAAAATGTCTTGTAGAATGCATTAGCTCATTTGAGTAATTAATATAACTAATGTTTTTTTCTTCAACATCTGCTAATAGTTTACGATATACTGATATAAATACTATAATTTAACGTTGTTTTAGACTAAAAAAAACAGTCGGTTATTAGGGGCGTTCATACACACGAAAAATTCGAAATTTTAAAATCGATTTTTCAATTGCGATGCTAATTTTGATTTTTTTATGTGTGTGTGTGAACAAAAAAATTGCAAGAACTCCCGCGATCGCGATCCAATTCGCAGTTTTTTTCTTTAGACATTTTTAGTATCTTGGCGATAATTTGCCGCGAGCTGTACCATTCAAAATCTACGCCATAACGATCCGATTACGACACCGACTCATTCAAAAAATCGCAAGCCTATGTAACATAATATTTAGGTACCTGGTATTTAGGTACCTTGGGTACCTGGTATAGGTACCTGGTATTTAGGTACCTGGTATTTAGGTACCTTAAGTAGGCCTACCTTGTATTTAGGTACCTGGTATTTAGGTACCTGCCAGTATTTAGGTCCTGGTATTTAGGTACCTGGTATTTAAGTACTGATATTTAGGTACCTGGTATTTAGGTACCTGGTATTTAGGTACCTGGTATTTGGGTACCTGTTAGGCTATTTAAGTACCTAGTATTAATGTTGATAATTGAGATTTAATAATTCTTGAAATTGATTACGTCTTCCTCTTCAAACATAATTCAATTATTTAATATCATGCTATCTCTCACTTGGGACAACCATTCTGAATTTTTAATGAAGAAATTAAGTTCTAGAATGCATTCCGTGCGACGATTTACAATATATTCACTACGCTATAAAACTGTATAAAGCGATAACACTAAGCTAATAATACTTGTTAGTATAATTACATTATTAAAAGAAAATAAATATATAAGTGTAATTTCAAATTTAAAAAAAAATCTATTATTGCAAATGGCCGATGTTTTGGTGCGCCCCACATAAACAGCTGGAAGAATGTCTTTATTCTTGCTCATGTATACTTATAATAATATAGGCATATTGTAATATCGTTTATAATACGATGGGTTAATGAATAAAATAAAAGCGGGTGAAATATCCAGAAGCGTTCAAATATACAAGTTTTTATTATTGATAAACACTGAAACAACAATAAATAATATAATAATGCTTTTAGGATTTTTATTAGGCCTATTCATAAATTTATTTTTATTTTTATTAGGCCTACATATTTCAAACAAAATAAATAGTGTACCATATACAAACATAGTATTATAAGTATAAAAAAACTCTGTATTATATTAATTGATATATTTATAGTTCCCCTCATACATAATTGCATGCTAAATATACAGGGTCAAGTCTAGTAATTGTCACGCGAGCGAACATGAGAAACGCGTGGATTTTTATCGGATCATTGATTGCTTAATACTGCATTTCAAAATATGTACTAACATATATGGAATGCCGTTTGTGCAACAATTCGACGATATAGATTTCATCAAGATGTGAGTAAAACTGAATCAGGTAAAATGCTCACAGTAAAAATGTATCAATCGATGAAAAGTAAATCGCCTAAAATTCTACAGTCGGGGCTAAAATCATTTGAATTACGTTGCTTTTATCTACATTCTGACAAAATTTATACCACAGTATTATTGCGTGAACGGCGTTCCATACGGTGATGAACCACGATGCCACGGTGGCGGAATCTTGGAATTCTCTGACGACTGAGATTCCGGTCTTTGAAAATAAGGTTCAAGAAGTATGGAAGTAGGTCCTCCAAATCCAAAGTTGAGAATTTGTACTACATCAGGACCAAGGCCGTCATGCCAATAATAATACTATTAATTTATAATATTTTAATAATATTAACAGAGTAGTAATAATATTTCTTCCTTGGCTACCCAAACAAAACGTGTCTATACTATAGCCTTTCCCTTACTATGTTAAATACAATACTGTAGAAAGTGAACAGAATACAGAATTCTCACAGATTTCCCAATTTTTTAACCCTCGATATATGTTTGATCTTTGCAGGTAGGTTTTGTCAGTTGTAATTATAACTAGCAATAATTCATCCTCATTGAATTATAAATCACCATATCTCCAATTTCATCAAATAATATCTCAAATAATACGCCAGTGACACCATGAAGAAAGTATTGTGTGCGTACAGAAAGGCGCGCGTGAAGAGAATCAACACGCGCGCGTAAAGTGATTGACAAATAGGAGTGTCAATAAGCCATTCCACGGTTTCAACTGCGCATGTGCAGATTAAGATCAAATCATAAAACGACGCACGGCAATTATATTACTTTTCAACAAGCCGCGGGTCGTTTTACCATGCACATGCGCAATTCAAACCGTAAAATGGCTTATAAGTTCAGATTTGAACCTGCGACCTCTCGCAATTCCGGCGAGCGTCATAACCATTAGACCACAGAGGCTTCATGGTTAAACAGACTCAAAAAGCAGTGAGTAGGTACGAAGTACCACACAATGCTGCACTCAGGAGGGCAAATTTCATATAAATGTTGTAAGATACGGCTTTAATTAAATAATACATTTTTAATATTAATTCAAATTACCGTTAACACTGTTATATCATAGAATCATCAAAGAAAGTAAAACAGTGTAAAAAAGAAGACTCGATGTTATAATTCATGTAGCATAACTCGCAACGGATTTATAGTCCAATAAATAGTGTAATAAAATGCCTCCGACGGGATTCGAGCCTGCGACCTCTCGCAATTCCGGCGAGTGTCAACCATTCGAGTCTAACCACATAGGCTTCATGGTTGAACAGCTGATATAAATAACCGTAAGTGGATAAATAATATCGACAGACCGACGATTAACTAACTATCCAACAATCGAAACAAATTACGAGGAACATGCTTTCAAACCACTTGTAATATTAAAACTTCAAAACATAATAGAAACTGATTGCAAAGTAGAACGACAGAAAGACAGACAGACTGACCAACTAACCAAATGAGTAACCGGAATACAGCCTATTGAATTCCAGCAATTGGATTACAGTTGAACCTCCCTGTTTGGACAGCTCTCGTAAGCGGATATCTCCCATAACGGACACTCGTTCAAATTCCCGTTTGTTCTTCCTATCTATTAGTGCATTTGGTACCTACCTCTCGTAAGCGGACACCTCCCGTAATTGGCCGCGGGTACTAACATTTTGATTTGTTGTTTGTTAGTTTACCTCCAATTAGCGGACATCTCCGAAAATGTCGTAGTTTTTGTACATTAAATACAAATTTCTGTACAAAATGATAAAACTCTAATGAAAACCATACTGAACCATTGGTAATTTAATCAAATATAGAATGTGGTTACTAGAAATTTAAAAGGCAATTTGCGTTAAGAATTCTGTGAAATAATTGTTGATTTTACAAAGTTTGTCCTTCTATCGACCGAAAGTCTCATAATCGGATACCTCCCGTAAGCGGACACTTTAACCGGACCCGTGTGTGTCTGTTACGAGAGATACAATTGTATTATAACCTGAATTACATATTTAACGCAATTGGGACCGACCACCGACCAAACCAACCGACCAACTGAGTGACGTTGGGACTTAATACATCAACTGGTTTCATTTTTGTTCATAATCTCATTAATTATGCCTAATTTATGAAAAATATAAAGTTAAATAACTCTTGGAAGAGATCAAGGATTATGCCAACTGTTACGTAAATGGAACACGGCCTAATTTTTTGTCATTATGCATTACGATGGCTCATAGATGGCCACACGCTTACTATGCCCATTCACACAAACTTACGTATACGATCGTCTTCATCTATCATATTTACAAATTAGTTCCATTCCTGCTATGAAAGTAGGACACAGTAATAATGGGGGTTTGTTATGTTCGCTAGTGGCAATGATATTCACAAATAAGACAGTGTATATTTAGACCTACACAAGACTGAAAGCGAACTGGCGATATAACGGCCATTCGGTATGCGCGTAAGGGGCTGTCAATACGTAACGCTCGGAGGGGTGGGATATGTTACATGTAGATTTCTGTTAAAGTGAAAATATTTCAAAAATCAAATCAAATGGCATATAAATAATAATAATAATAATAATAATAATAATAATAATAATAATAATTAATAATTAAAATCGACGTTTAACGATTTTAACGTTTTCAATGATTGTGAGGTTATTTTAATACATGATTCAATACTGCATTTCGACAAGATTATGCCTAAATATTAAACCCTGTCACAACGGTGTATATCTCATTGCTTGGAGTATGTTTCTAGGCCTACTATTACTTGAAGTTGATTAGTGGAACTTTCGAATTTTGGAATACGCACATACCACTGAGGATGCCCCCACCCCGTAGCGCCGCCGCCATTGCTGCCAGCAAATGTTTAAGCCATACTTTCTAATGATCAAAACAGGGATCTGTAAAATGGTTCATGATCAGACAATTCTTATAGCCACAACTCGGCAAATTCTAGAGCATGAGTAGTATAAAACAGTTGTTTTGTACTCTTAAATTCTGAAAACTGGGCCTACTCTTAAATTCTGGAAACCAAGAAATTACCATACTGTAATAATGAACCAACTCAGTGCCATAGGCCTAATTTATAACGACGAGACGATGCTTATTGCCACAAAACGCAAGTCTTAGAGCATGGGGATCGAGAGAGATTTCTAAAAGATATTCTGTAGGCCCACTCTTTCAGATATGTTGATAATTATGTATGACACCTAAGCTATATAAGTGAATATAAATTAATGTCATTAAGTTAGCATTTATTTTAGGATTTACGTCGGTAAAGATAAAAGTAGATAGGCCTATGACAGAACTGATAACTTGATTACAATTCAAATGAAAATTGTCAGTAGTGTTAGTTCGACGACTTTGGTATTAATGCACTTAGATATCTGATTTCGACAAGATAGTTTGTGTTTCAACAGATTTGTTCTATGATAATTATAGTAATCCTATGTAATGGTATATATTCAACAAATCAACCCACACGAAGAAAACGGCTGTCCGATTATCCATTTCATTCTTTATTTCGGAATGTCATATCCGTATCCATTATCGACCTGAGCTTAAAAAAATAATAAAAGAAACAAAGATTCCTAACAACTATACATTATTATCTATCTCAATAGAAATAAGTAGTATAGGCCTATTACAGATATATAACGTGAAATATTGTATTTTATACATACAAAATAGCCTATACATATTAGAATCTAAGAGCATGCGTTTGCAAACACATGCAACAAGAATATTGCTACTACTCGGCATACGCTGAGAAATTTAAAGTTACGCCGTTGCTATGCACAATTTGTGTAATGAAACAAATTCTATATTTCATTTTTTTTCTAAAGTAGTGCCTATATTAAATGTACCACGTGTCACATTCGTGTGGGTTGTCTTCACATGAAATAATAATATCACCATATACATGCATGTCAAACATACAAATTATACTTGGCCTCTATATCTATCTGTTGGTCGAGTCGTAAATACCGCCTGGCACCCTTTAATCACAAGGGACTAGCCATTAAATATCCTGATAAAACCTGAGACCTAATTCGAAGAAAAATGTGTTAGCCCATATATTTTACAAAATGTCAAACTGAAAATGTTTTTGAATCAACTTGGTTGATCCTATTGATATGAGAATTATGATGGGCTGAATTTACATGCTCAAGTTCATATCAAGTTGCTATCGCTTATGACAAGTTTGCTAAAGTTAAAGTGGTAGTCTCCCACTCCCCTTGACACCGCCCCACCTAAATCCGGCACTGGACATGCTAGAAGTGTCTTGCTCTATGACATACACAAGTGGTAAGCATAGTGTTCGAACTTTTGACCTTTGACCAACTGAAGGTTCTTCACACACTGTAATAAATTGCCGCTGTAAAAAAATGGGAAAAGTCCTGCCATCCAGGATGCCAAGAAAATCCAGTAAATTTTACAAGCATTTACATGTACAATTTACGAGATTTCCTTGGCATCCTGGCTACTAGGGCTTTTTCCGAAAGTTTTAATTAATCGTGTAACAGTAAAATTTCCATAAAATTTACTGTACAAAAATACAAATTCCCCTAAAATTTACGGGATTTTCTTGGCATCCTGGCTACCAGGACATTTCCCGTAAATTTACGGAATTTTTTTTACAGTGCAACACAGCGCCATATTGTTCCTCATGCAATAGAATACTAAATCAACGTAGATTAATAGTAATAGAAGACATAGATAAAATGGCATAGATAAAATATCAATACTTGTAACAATAAAATACCCACAGAATATTTAAAAAAATAAATGAGATGTATTGTATTTGTCGATTTAGATCGTAAACAGTCCCTACACGAATGAACCTCAAAACCACGCGGGACCAAAAATTACAATCAAATATAAACAGCGTTGACAGAATATATTAAAGAATTGATATCCTATATAAACATGCTCGTAAATGTATCATTTCAATTTTTTATTTTCATCTGAAAACAAAAAGCAAAAAAAAAAAAAAAATAACTAGTTCAGCTTTGAAATCTGCTCGTTTTAAATAGGAATAGGATCTCTAGAACTAGTCGTTTTATTCAGTAAGTCATAGTTGTTTATGACGGAGAGGGCGCACTTGATTGTTTTAAAGCTATTAACAAATAATTAGCCATATCTAGGTTCCAACTGCGCATGTCTGAGATCAAAGTTAAGTCATAGAAGCGGCGCCGCGGCCGTAATTTCTATCCTTACGGTGGTGCGGTGTGGTGAATTTCAGTTGAGAAGGATAGAAATTACGGCCGCGGTGCCGTTTAATGACTTGACCTTGACCTCGGACATGCGCAGTTGAAACCACCGTGAAACAAAAGCTTATTGTGTATAGTACCGAAAAAGAATAGGCCTAAAAAGCCCGCGCATGAATTTATTCCCAATTTACAAGTCAACTGCGTTAACTATCGGTCTAAATGAAAACTGAAAAAAAAAGATTTCGATAAACACATTTGAACGTGAATAATTTCTCGCATGAGGACGCTTTATGGAACTTGTTTTTTTTTAATTACCAAGTTGGTAATAACCAAGTTGGAGGAGGACGTGTTTTCACTCCTGTTCGTTTGCTTGTTTGTTGGTGTGTTTGTTTGTTTTTGTGAACAGTATAAAAGCCACAGTTTTTTTCAGAAACTCTTCAAACTTGGCTACAATGTTTCTTTACTAAATATCACATGGTGATTATACTTCGTAGTGGTAGGGACAAATGTCATATTCAAGGTCGAACAAAAGATAAAATTCACGTAATCAGCCATAAGTTCTGGCATAGTTGTTACATAGACTTAAAAAAAAACTTGGTTCATATTTAGGCCTAAATGTAGGAAAGTCCACGCCGTATGTCCCTATTTTGAAGTGGCTGGGTCAAAGGTCATAACCAAGGTTCTTTACCTATTTTTAATGCCGTACTAAATGTACTTAAAATATGTATACCATAGGCTTATCTATTTTTAAGCTCACTAGGGAGTCTATACGGTGGAGAATTTGGACGTTGGCGGAGGTGTGAACTCTCGGAATGCCCTCACCTCATAAAGTATGCATTTTTCATCTTGAATGAACAGTTTTTAAATAATTCAAAGGCTGTTGCACAGATCCAGAGCTCATCAAGATACACGTACTTGTTATTCAAATGTCTTTCATACAATATATAGAAACAACAAGCTCCAATATAATGTCTTTCATACAATATATAGAAACAACAAGATCCAATATAATGTTTTTCATACAATATATAGAAACAAAAAGATCCAATATAACAATCAATGAAAGACAAAGGTATCAATTACAGATATAGACGTAAATAAATCAATTATGATCTACAATTACTACATACCGTACGAAAAAGGCAAGCTATATAACATTTTTAACATCGAAAATTTATTTAAAGAATAAGTATTAAAATAATTTAATAGTTTTATTTTAAACGGAATTGCTATATCTATATTTTATTTAAACAGTTCTTAAAATACTAAAAAAAATCGTATGCGAATCGCGAAGTACCCAAATTGTTTGCATAGCATATAACAAAGGGCGCGAAGAAACCCCAAAACACGTCCATGCAGTGCTTAAATAGGAGCGTACCAGTTTGTCTCGACGTGCCTTATTGTGTGTGCGCGTTTGTGTCTTTGTGTCATTGATTAAATCGACGATTTTAAATTAATTTTGAAATTAACTTCCTTGTATGTCCTATGTATGTGACAAATTGATGATTTCTAGAAATATCTATAAGATTTACATTGAAGGAAATAGGATTAATTATAACAACAAACTGGAAGTCTTTAGAAGGTTTTCCAAAGATACGTTGGTGCAAAATTGAAAGTAAATGGGCCTTACCTTTTTTATTCACAAATATTTGCACAGTGGTCCCTACCTTACCTTTCTTTTCATTTACTTAATTATTTTGTTTTTTAAAACAACTTTATAGAAATAATTGTCAATAGTACAATGAAAGAAAGACATATAATAGGCCTAATATAAATAATGTAAATTAGAATTTTAACAACTTCGACTTATATACATTTATCAATCTATCAGTAGAAATGTCTATTTCACTGTTATAGAACTCATTGTACGCATCACATAATCTCTTAAACCTCTACGAGTAACAGTGACATTCCATGATTAAACTTTGGATTTAAAAAGCCCTCTATTTCCACTACGTCTAGGCACATTTAGATTAAATTTCTCAAAGGATAATAAATAATGAATCTGAATGTTTTGAAATTCAATCAGTTTTTAGATGTCACTAATACCAAAAAAAAATAATCATAAGTTTTTAATCTAATCACTACTTTATAATACACGAATCAGTTTAACTTTTTAATCCAAAGTCTTATAAATTGCTGATTCTCGTTATATCTTTTAATCCCATTCGATAAAAGTATTTAGTTCAGATTTACTTGTCGTCTTGGTCGAATGTAACACGTATTTTTACACGTTTACTGATTATTTATATTAAGAAGAATAAAGATCGATGGATTTAATTCTAACCTGTGTTGAATTTTAGACTTACTGGCTAATTGGCGACAGTAGATACGTCTGATTCCCTTAAGATCATAGACACTTTTAATTCCTAACCGATTAGGTTAGCTTTCAATAGGTTACTACCAGGTTCGTAATTATTGCATGTTTTCAAGTTATTGGAATTCAGTATTTTAATATAAATTATTTCTATCAAATTTAGCTATGAGTTACTTAATATTCTAGCTCTAACATCTTTAATTCCAAACTAATCATATTAGCCTATCTTTTAATAAACTCTACTCGGAGGCTTAGTAAATGTTAACTGTTGTATGCTTTTCAGATATATTTATATTTAATTAAACACTATATGATTTTAAGATCTTAAGAAAGACGAGAGAATAATGAATGGATGGAAAAGACCAAGAGAAGAAAAAAAAAGACAGTAACTAACAAATTGAAGGCATAATTATTATCAGTTGTGCCACATGAGTTATGATACTGAACAG
>JAOTQE010127111.1:0-12311 GCA_025631205.1 Nesometra sesokonis
ATTATTGTACAAGATTCAGAATATATTTGGGTGAAAAATATGTTCAAAATTATTCATTGTATATATTTAAACATATTCTGTATAAATCCAACCCATTCGAATTGTCACCACCGAATTGTTAAATGAAATTCAGTAAAATGCGAACCAGGCGTTTCGTACTTTCCTTTAATGCAAGAGCGCCACCAATTTTGAGTGGCATAATGTATGACGGGCATTCTTCGGTGCGTATATACAGTATTTTAATACTACAAATCCACCACATTTTTGGCAACATGTATGTGGTAAATAAATTTATCTACTATTGCTTTGCTTTACTAAACTACACTAAACAGAAAACATAAAAATGAATGACTTAACCTAGAAATTAAACTACAATCTACTTCATTTTGAATGCGTCACTAGCCGCATGTCATAGGTAAACATGCACCGCTTCCTAGAGTGTTTACAGTAAGCAGGGTAAGACGACGATTTATAACAATAAAATGTCTACTCTTGTTTTCTTGTTATTTACTTTATTTAATTATTCTTTATTCTTTTTTTTCACATATGCAACACTCTCTTACTTCTAGCTGCTCTAGCCTGGCCTAGGTTATGTTTTAGTAGCAATTATTTTTTTCTAAGTCGCTAGCCGTCGGTCTAGCTAATCTGTGTTTTGAGCTAGCCTAGCCTAAAGAATGCCGAGTCCCGGACCTCGGACCACCGACTTTTTACACCCCTGTCCCCGAATAATGGCTGTCGTTCTACTGGCAACAGTGTATATTATTTCAATTATACACCGAATGCAACGATTATGAATACATACGATAGATCTAGTTCGATTAACCTAGACTCCAGGACATGTCTACCTGCATAGGCAAAGTTTTTGCTGATCACTGAGTTGCATATTCTTCTTCTGGAGATACCACTCAAAATTATGAAACCAATGTAAAGATTGGTAAACTACACTCTCTCTAAACCGAATTGTTCAGAAAACCAAACAAAATGGATGGTTCAAAGGGAGGTCTGTTTTGGGAGAGTTGGCTGTATTGAGAGACAATACAACTCATATAATACTTTCTTATTTCTTGTTTAAATTGCAAGTTCATACTGAATGTATATTAAAATAAATTTTACTAATTTTAATTTTGATTGATTGAAGGTCACTGGTTCAATCCTATGCAGATTCACGCTAATATTTTCTTGTAAATAAATTTGAAATGCTTTTCATTACAATTATATTTTCAACCAAAAATAGTGATTAAATTTACAATTAGACTGCCTCGGTGTTCAATTTTATTGGTCATGGACGGTTGATTTTATAAAGTATAAAGTAATATTAAAATTATTTGTCATGGACAATTGATTATATAAAGTAAAGATATGTGATGCCATTCAAGACACTACAAAGACACATTTTCATAGTTTAGAATATGAGATACTCGACAACTCTCCCTCAGTATAATATGCAAGTCTCACGCAATGGCACATATGTTGGACATCTGGCATAAAGAATCCTATTTTCTCACTCATGGGAAGAATTGGCACAAAAAAAAAAAAGAAACAAAATATCAGGCAAATCTCCCAAGAAGCGGAAATTATGACATCTTTTAGTTCTTCATTCAAAACACAAATACAACATACACAATGGTCTACAAGATTTAAAATTAGGCAATTAATTATATAGTTTTTTTTTCAAATCAGATGAATGTACACCCCATCCCCACCTTTACATTTACAATTACACTGTATATATTTGTTGTTATATACAATTACACTGTATATATTTATTGTTAAGTATTTTCTTGTGTACTGTTGTAATTTTATGCGGCGGATAATAGCCCATAGCTGGCTTCAGTAGCAATAAAAATCTTGAATCTTGAATCTATACTTTTCACCTAATGGTGGTATTTAGGCTTTGTCTCATGCACTTGACTGTCAAAATGTTGTCAAGTACCTAATAATTATGTATTGTTATGCAAAATGTCACATAACAAGGCTATACATTCAAATTCAAAATGTTAATTAATTAATTACTTTAATTAATGGAAGAAACAAAAATAATGGTATAGAAAATAAATCTGACTTTGAAATAATGTGACTAGGAGTCAACTTAAGTTTAACTGTATTAAACACATTTTAGAAGAACATTCATTGAAGTGGGATGAAATATTTTGTCGAAGGTCACATTGATTCAAAAAATCTAGCAGCCCGGTAGCTTGGTGGATATGCATCTCATCCAAAGGTCCTGGGTTCAGACCTAGCCATTTCTGGTTCTATTTCAGGACTCAATGCGCCTCTCTAATTCTTGTAATGAGACTTGGTTAGAAAAAACATGACATACATGCTGTAAGTGGCGAGTTTTGTGCTTGCTGATGGATGTGATACAAAATACAAATTTCCTGTTAATTTAAAATCTTTTATGAAACATTTTCCATGTTAACATGACGCAAGTTCCATTGCTGTGCTAGACACCGTACACAATGACTAAAGGACACTCATCGATCACGACAATAAACCGGGTTGATAAACTGGGATTTCTCGGCAAGGGCAACTCTCAGGTCAGTCAACTGGAAATGAAAACCTGTTTGAAATATACCTGGAGGTTAAAGCCTGATGTCATGTCGTTGTTTTACAAAACAGGCTTCTTGAACAAGGTTTTTTAATCATTAATCCTGAAACAAAATCGATTTACTAGAAAATGGTTTCGTTTTCAACATTAGTTCTGATACTACAATAGGTTAATGATCATAATTGGTAAAGTTGTAATGAGTTCAACATTTATGATTTTGTTAACGATCATGGGTGCTTAATAAGCAATATTGTTGTATTCAGCCTAACAATAAATCACACACTGTCCATTTTTGTACACATTCAAGAGTTGTGAGTTGATTCAGTTCAAACACAATTAATAACTAATATAAAAATTATAGTCAGAAAGTTCTTAATTCTTTGAAAATACACATCAATAGTAAAATATAAACATTCAGCAGTTATGATTTTAATTTTATCGTTATTTTTCAACTTTAATGATAGTGTTTCAGACCACGCTTTTTAAAATATTGATAGACAGGAAAACAGGTTTAAAGACAGAGTGGAAGGAACTGTTACATAATTTGATTTAGAATGATGGGCTCCTAGCATTTCATTCCTGTAAAGCCACTATCTATCTTTTGGCTGTGGTGCAGGCGACTAAAAGTTTTTTTTTTCAGCTACTGCGATCTTGAGCCATTGCTGATATTTGGCCTTGATTCAACACGTTGACCATCAAATAAGGCATTGAATGTATTTCAGGAACAGAGTTCTTGTTCGTCTTGGTGTTCTCCTGCCATGTAAAGGGGCATACAATGCATAGTATTTAACAGGCTCACTATTAATTATAGGGCTATCTTATACTAAAACACTAATGCTTACCTAAGATCTTTTGCAGGAAGATCCTGAGCACGTATTATCTTTAAGATTAATGTTTGTTCGGTAAAATTGTAGTGAAGGGAAAATTGTATTCTCCCGAGTGATTCTTCTTGGGACTCCATTAATACAGTGTCTTGATCCTATAACAAAACAATAAACAAAATATTTGAAAGCTTAGAATAATTAGAATGCTATACACAGCATGTATGTAAGTTATTACACTAGTTATACAGTCAATTTTCCACAAAATTCAACCACAACCACACTTTAAACCATCCAGTTTGTTCCGCTTTCTCGTTAAAGAGGGTCATGTTCAAACGTTTACATTGGATTCATGATTTTGAGACGTTTGGTCCCGTTCAGCATGAAATTTGATTTCCCAAAAGGTGAGCTTTCAGAATACCGTGCCACATATCCACTGGCTTGCTACTTATAACAATTACTGTAAATGTAATGTAATACCCTAATTAGCAGTGTTCTCCAGTAAGTGCCTCTCTCCAATAAACGCTACACAAAACATGATTGTGCTTATTAAGTGCTGCTCTTTAAAAAGCATCGAAGCACTTATTAATATTACAGGTAATTTATTATTATAATTTTATAATTATCACAGGTATTTTATTGTGAGTTTGGCATGGACTGGTACTACAGTTGAAATGAAATAATAAAATGAAGACACATAAATAAATAAATAAACATTTATTTTCTGTTTTGGGTGCCAATATTTGATAAGCACAGCTGTCTAATATGGACCACTTTCCAATAACCACCGCACCAAGAACCTTAAAAATTTAATAAATGTTGCAATGCTAATTAGGCAATTTATGGTAGTACAGTACCATCTTCAAAGACAGATGAAGATTTACTCAGTGAGGAATACAACAGTTAAACACAAAGTAGTGCAGGTCTTTACACTGGAGGAAGTGGGTTCTAGGGTTTGGAAGAACCTCCTCCCCCCAACCACTCATTGTGTAGGTCCACCTCAGCTGTCAAATTTTGATAATCTACAGAGCAATAGTAAAATACAATCTCCATGTGTATATGTCTTCTAAGACCTATTGTATTTTAATTATACAAAAAAAATGTCCCCATATGAGGTATCCTGGGAACTTAAATATTAATTTGAACTATATGCCTCTAAGAGTACACCAAAAACAGCTTAAGAAATTTCCTGTGCAGTTGGCAAGCCCTGGATCCACGACTGTTGGGCCAATGTTTCCTCTTAAAATCTCACAGACGTGTTTGTTTCTAATTTGCATGTATGCTAATTTGGTCAAATTTTAATGAATAACAACACACCCCACCCTCCCCTGCCACCCTCCTTCATAACCCAATATCAAGGCCTGTACTGTCAATTTTCCAAAAAACCAACTACCTTTCGGACAATCTGGTTTTCCAGACAGTTTGGATAGCAATATACAATAGGTACGTTCCTGAATGATTCTGGAAAGAAACAAGCGGTACTAGGTCTGGACAATTATGTTCATGAATGGACAAGACTTATTCATAGAAGCACTGATGAAGAAAGCCTATATCCTATGATACCAGTAGGACTGTCCCTGGAACAGACTCAACTTTGACTTGTATGATACAAGAGTATAGCTTGAAAGACATTAATGAGAAATTTATACAATGTACATTTATGTTTTAGGTCTATTATTTATTTGTAATATGATAATATGAGCTTATCTGTTATCTGCTTATTTTATCTGTTTTAAAAAAATACTGTACTTAAAAACGAAACAAAATTTGTTAGTCAATGTTTAGTCTTAAAATAAAAAAATATAGCTAAGGAAGTACTAAAAAAGAAATATGGAATAACAATCCAGAACATATATTGATTAAAAATCATTGTACAATTATACAAACTGATGTCATTTATCATCAGGGGTCAAGATGCCTGCTGTCACGTTTCAAATTCATATTGAACTTCGACCATTTATTTACACAGAAGATGTTGCAGGGAATATGAAGAAACATGTCCAGTCAGTGCCGTAGCCAGCATGAGGCAGACGAGGCGGTCCCCTCGTCTGAAATTGTCAAAATTTGGCTTTTTAAGGGGAACTCCCACTCTGACTCCCGACTGAGGGTTCCAGTCCCTGGAATCCTACATGACCCCCAGACTTCGCCTCGTCTGTTTTTCAACTCTGGCTACGGCCCAGCTGCCAGTATTTCTGTTACTCTCAATCTTGCTTGCATCGATATGATATTGACAGGTATGGTTGCAGAACTAGACCAGCAACTATAGAGTTAATAATTAAATAAGAAATTTGAACAGGTCAGGGGCAGATGCTGACTTATGGAAAAGGGGGTCCAGAAGCGGGAGCAGGAGTCAAAGTTTTAGGGAGATCAGGCATGCTCCCCTCGGAAATTTTGGTCTTTCAATGTCCGGAAATGACACCAGGAGCGTGTTAAGGGATCAATTCTTGTCTTATGATTGCTAAACATTCTTGTTTTATGGAAAAATGTTAATAATATTGAATATTGTACTTTCCAAAAGGGGGGGGGGGGGGGCGCACGACCAGGTCCGGCTTCTTCCCTTAAATCCGTCATTGCAGGTAGACAACAATATATTTGAAAGTTTATTAAAAATTGCAAAACTGTATTTTTTCATTAAATTTATTAAAATTCAAATCTATAATTATAGAAAAGTAACGAGTGATGTTTAAGAGAGAGCATTTACTTTAGATATATTAAATAGTAGTATAGCAATCACACATTTTTGTGTCTAAACTAGTTAGTTGATTAGTATAAGCCACCTGCTATGCAGCAGAAATGGCGTTATCAACACTTTTATGAAGGAAGGCTAAGATTAGGTAACACCAGTGATCTAACGCCGCTAATGCATAATGAACTTCAGACATGCTTGACATGCAACGAATTTAACAAGCCTAAGAAATGTAAATTGTATTTAATATTAAACAAGTAGACATACAGATTACCATTTTAGTTGAGTATAAAATCATTGATCATTAACAGCATACTTTACAACAAACGATGGATTATTGCATGTCCCTAATATGTTTTACATGAGCTAGCTATCATCGATATGTCAAATGTGAAAGCCAATATCCTAGACTATTAAGGCAAACTTTAACTATGTAGAAAATTTGGACGCACAAGAAATAATGAAATTCTTACACATAAGCTGCCACTTTTTTATTTAATATTAAAATTACACTTTAGCCAATCTACAGTATTGGCCATAAAGTCCATTCTTATTTTGTGGTTAACACTATGAACTTAACCCCAGGTAGGGGCGGATCTAGCCAAGCTGGAGAGAGGGGGCACAATGCCAAGTGCAATGAATGAGTGCAATGAATGAGTTTCAAAATATTAAAAAAAACATGGCAAACTAAGGTTGAAATTTCACTTCAGCGTGAAAAGATATCTCATTGCTGAAATTTTGCGACTACAAAAGTTGTCAGATCCAAATCTTGAAGCCGTAAAGTATAGATCGTATAGATAGAGCTGATAATTAGCTGTTAATTCGGAGTGCCCCATGGCCGAGCGAATGAGTATACTGGTCAATACTAACCAAACCATTATACTTATCATGAGTACGCGAGTCCAAGTGGATGGATAAAACGATGTATTATATATGCCATTTTAATTTTTTAAAACCATACTAAGTGACCTACGTGAGTGGAAGAAAGCAGAGCAAAGAAACAAAACACCAAAACAGGAGATAAATTTTCTCTAGAATTGCAAAAGTTTTGGAGTTTACCTTAAATTTAAATCCATACTATGTTTACAGTTGTGTATAAGCCTACAACCTTGCGATTTAATGATACACCTGAATAACTGTGGTCACAAAAGTCTGTTTTGGCCCACATTTTTGCTAAATGAAATCATTTAAGTTTTTTTACATCCTTAATTTTTTGCGATCGACGTGTTTATTCACACATTAATTATATGAAACGCAGCACATGGCTGTGTATTTTAATGTTTTATATAAAATGCAGGACATGGCTTTGTATTTTAATGTTTTATATGAAACGCAGGACATGGCTATGTATTTTAATGTTTTATATGAAATTTAGGACGTAGTTGGCTGTGTATTTTAATGTTTTATATGTTGAAGTACTTGAAGATAGGAGTTTTTTAGTACAATTTTTGTTTATTGAGAACTAAAATGGTGCATTTTCAGAAGTGCTTTGAAAACTTTAAGAGGAGTGGAAATGTGGCTTTTTGGTTACACATTAGCTTTCAAATCCCAGGGTCCCGGGTTCGAACCTTATATATTCGGGATGTTTTCCCACCACCTAAATTAGCTCTAATAATGAAAATTGCATCAATAGCAGTGAAGTGTTGGGTGGCACTGCAATACAAATGCCCGTTGCTGAATAGAATAATCATAACGTCTCTAAATATTAAAAAAAAAAGATCATTGGACAATATAAAAAAACGCTTATAAAGCCAACAGACTATAAAGTTTTTAAAGCAGTAAAGTATTAGACCGTCATCAGAACTATCCAGCTTAATATGGTAACTACAGCACAATCATTAAACTTACTAGAATGTGTTTCTGATAACAGGTGACGATGCTAGATAGATGTGTTTAAATCAGACTATGATTTCATTACAAGTATGATAAATGTGGCTATGTATCTCTGTACATATCCACTGGGAATACGTTGTGTGTTGTAGGCCTACATTGCATAAATGCACTTGGGAACGAATTAAAAAGGGATGTCCAAGTATTAGATAAAAATGTAAATAAACGTGATAGCAATCGCTCTCTCAGTGCTCTTGCAATAACCATACCTCTCCCGAGGTCTCGCTTAAGAATTATGTGAATAAAATCATAATTTTTCTTATTGTGCTGGACAATCTGGAGCTTCCAAGAACATGTGAAAATAATGGCTGAATAAAATTATGGATAATAGGATTTCACAGAAAATATACAATTTGAAGACATTTTATTACATATTCTTCAGAACATTGCTTCAAAATATAGAGTATAGATCCGTGTCAAATCCGGTTCGAAATGGCTAACAAATAAACAAAAATTGATCGTAAAGTATACAGCTGTACTGTCTACTGGACATGTATTAATAATTTAGCTATAATTTTGGTTTGAATTTGGTTGAATATTTAAGAAAAATGTACTAAACAAATGCCATAATTGCAAGTGTCATTCTCGGAGGAACAAAAATGCTTGGTTCCCATCATTCACAAAGATTAGTTTCTAGCTAAATTTTACATAAAACTATTAGATAATTTAAGTCAAGCCATCAGTTTATAACATCAGCAGTCCTGACATGACGTCTTATTGAGTTGAAGCTGTCCGAGTTAAATCCAGCTATGACTGCGAAATACGTCGGGCTGTCTGAGCTGTGTCGTAGGGTCAACCTTGACTACCTGTCGGGTCAGAAATATCATCACAGGATACTGTCTGAAATCTTTAGCCATAACGTAATGGTCAATGAGAGGCAAAAGGTATTACAGTTTCTAAAAAGCAACCACCACCATAATACTCAACTAAACATTTTTGGAAGTAAAACCAGGGATGTAACTATAAAAATCCAAGGGTGGACCAGCAACATTGTATGGGTGGGTGGCATGTTGACAAAAACAGAATTTTTATCTTTCTCAGAAGCTTAGGGTGGGTGGCAGGTTGAAATTAGGCTGGGTGGAAAGTCTTAAAACAAGCTTTATGGTGGGTGGAACATCTTTTAGGGTGGGTGGCACCACCCACTTCCGCCCTGCATAATTACATCCCTGTAAAACATAAAACCAATTTAAATGAACCAGGCGCGGATCCAAGGAGGGGCCCAACGGACCCTGGCCCCCCCCTTTTGAAATAAAAAAAATACATTTTTTTTGCACAATTTTGAATAAAACGGGCAACCACGCCCACCTGAATCTACGTTGACATGAAAGTTGCCCCCCCTTTCGGTGGATCCTGGATCCGCCCCTGTGAACTCTCTCTAAAATGAACTGTACCGAAAAAACCCGACAAAAGAATAGATGACTGTCTGTATTGGGAGAGGTCATATACAAAAAAAGGAAATAATAAGTCCTTGTTGGCATGCATACACAGCCATTAAATTTATCCCATGGAGAAAAAAGCCACTGTTTGGAAGATTTTGTACTCTACCATGATAGGTAGCCTGGCCAACGAAATTTTTCTATGTTCTTCCTTCACCAATTTTAACCTTGAAAAATTATTTTTAGCCGACAAAAACAAGGAAATGTTTACGAAAATCAGACGGAAAAGATAATTTTTATATAGATCTTGAGTAAAGGGTTCAGTAGTTACTAATAGCAATTAGAAGAGAAAATAAAAGTAACTTCGATGAACAAAAATTTATAAAACCAATGAAGACCTTAAAATAGATGTTTAAATTACATTTAATTATTAACACATTAATTACATAACAGAAAAAAAGTATTGAGTAGACCTTTAAATTATAATATAAACTACAATTTATGAAATATATTATTAATACAAAATTTGATAGAATAGTTTTATTGTATAATTTATATTTGACAAAACACATTGCGCAACAGACCAGTAGAATCAATTCAAATAAATTATTTAAATTATCGTTCCCCTAGTTCACTTCCGACAGAATGAGGCACACACCGTAGCTGTCGTAGCATATATCGACAACTATACTTGGCATTATTTATCATCTCAGTGATAGGAGTTTGTTTTGTCATTCTGAATAATGTATTGCAATACCTCAGGTGTTGAATTATGCATGACCCCACTTCTCAGATAATGAATTATGTATGACCTCACCTCTAAGGTAATGAATTATGCATGAAATATTGCAATTATGATATGGTCCTGTTAGGTGCAACTTAGAAGGAGCGATCTTACCGAAGCAACTATCAACATTTATGATATTTTAAAGACCGCATTATGACATTGTAATAAATTTTGTATTTCATTTAAATAAAAAATTACAATCACAGCCATGTTCGGAGGATGAAAGCAAAATATATCTTAAAATTAAAATTGTATGTTACACTTGAAAATGACAAAAAATCATCAAAATTAATTTTGGAATAAACTTACTCTTGAAAATTAAAGGAAAATCAAGGTTAAAAACTCAAGAACAGAAATTACAGTACTTAAAAAAAAAGTGTTTTACACTAAAAAATTGAAAAATTTGTATGGACTGCCAGACTATTTTTTCTTTCCTACTTTATACTATAGTTCTTAGGACATAATTACACCTCGCATATGGTCAAGTACCAGGGTTTCCCTGGGCCAAGTCCAAAGTTAGAACTTAGTAGGCCTAGCCTACAACTTAGTCTAAACAATGTTTTGCATGAAAATTGACTGACTTGACTTTAAAAATCCCAGCAAAATACGCCTTGTTGAAAGAAGATAATCGACTTCGTTGTGGTACATGCATGTACGTCGTAAGCCATGCTTCCGTTATAAATAAACAATGCACTCAACGTTAAAGGTTTCCATGTAGCTGACATCACAGCGGTGATGTGAGAGATGCACAACACGTGGTTCTGTTATCATGTTGTTTCTTTACTCGGTGCTGTTATGGAGACGGCAGTTGGTTTCACTTCTACTGTTTTCTGCATGCTCTGTCTGTTATAGCGATGGAAGTCAGTTGATTAACATTTTGCATTGTACAGATGACACTGTATCAGTACTTGCCGTAAGTGTAGGCCTGCTTAGACATGAATGCTTTAGGCAATGACTAGGCTAACATGAGGTAACACAATGATAGAGCCTAGGCCTACTAAAGTATTAGGATTTTTTAAATCTCCAATTTCTTCCCCGGAATAGAGTTTTAGATAGGCTCCTGAATTGTAGGAAAGTAGTTTTCAAATACAAGTCACTTAGCACGAATTTTCAGTTCGTGTACAGGAGAATCCCCCTAATTTTGGAACGAGTTCATGTACAAGAAGGGGTGTGGGATTAGGCCTATACCAGAGGAACTACGGTACTTCTTCAAAATACAGTAACCCAGTTATTTTCAAGCAACAATACATCTTAAAGAAGTAATTTGATCATAAATTTTTAAGCATTCACAACTGCTGCATATCTATATAACATTTTTAGAACATTAAATTATCATAAAAGACTAAATGTGTATTTTTCATTTTATAAGCTTTTCTATGCATACTTTTTACTAATACTAAAGCAAGCAAAAAAATGTCGCTAAATGGGATCTAATCATAACTTATCATTAATGTCAGAGATTGAGTATGTATTTATGATAGTCATTTGTTTAAAAACTGCTCCCAAAATTGAACACATTATCTATAATCCATATAAACTTTTACTAAATAATTTACAACAGTATTTTAATATTGGATTTCTTGATCTCACCACTGCTTTTAATTATTATAACACCTCATAAATTCAATCACTAACTCAATATTAATTAAGTGTTAAATTTGCCTATTAATCAATCCCATAACCAGGAAACCGAGGTTTTGGTTAAATTAAATAGAAAAGGGTATGTAGGTATGGTGAGCACATAGGTCCAGATTTGACATTCCATGTTTGTATCCTACAAGTGGATGATGACGACGACGATGATGTAGATGAAGATGATGATGATTTTTTTGCAATAAACCAATAGCCTGTAACCTACAGGCCTTAATCACACAATGACTGGTAAGTTAGTTGTTGAGGGCATCTAGTGATATTGTCTGCCACCCTCTGCGACCAAGAATCTCAGAACAAGTTAGATGATTGTATGACATTAGACAGTTTGTATGCACCATCTTTTCTACTCATCATTATCCCAATAAGTCCTCCATATAGTCGCATTAGGCCAAGGCCATTTATCGAGGACAGGCTAGGCTAACTGTGTCTATAGCCGCAATCGCACTGAATTTAAAATATGGAAATTTTTACCAAGACTGTGGGTAACATTCCAATGGGTAAACTACCTGTCGTTCGCACTGGGATTTATCGACGTGGTTAGTTTTACCAC